>SNQJ01S0000596.1:176920-249191 GCA_010110895.2 Picea sitchensis
TAGGTTTACTATTTTTAGCTAATCAGATCCACTTGAGTCACTGATCTGCATGCTATATATGTAACCCCCATTTGTTTGTTAAGCAATGAAAACGTTTTGTGTTGTGTGAATCAATTCTTCCAATCTTTATTTATGCACACCTACAGCATACATCTACAACATACAATGGAACACTCACAGACATCCACATAACACAAAATAACATGCAGGAAAAACTGCTCTTTGTATTAAATATGGAAAATGCCTGTTTATACAAGGTGTTCCTGAGCACGGCCTGTAACAAGGTCTCGACTCTTCTCTTCTGCTCTCTACTCGCAGATTCTCTACTATCTCAACTTCGTCTTTCACAAAATGAGATACAAAATATCTTTTACCCAAGGGGGCTCTTCAAGCTCTTCCCTCCAACCTACCTACCCTATTCAATTACATTGAATGGGATGTCTAGTCCGTTATCGGATCTAGATCTCAGCCATATACACATTAATGGTCGATCTACTTACACCTACACAAAGGCACGACTTCTATGGCTCACCAGCCTACAACATTTGATTACATTCAATTCAGATTTAAATGAGGAATGCACCTCTCTCTTCAGCTTTGAATGCACGCGCTCGACATGGCTGGCTGGCTGACGTGGAGAGATTCTCCTGCATCATCCTGCCTGAGCTGACCTTTAAGCTTGCCAACTAGTGATGTTAATTTTTCATTTTTCAAATTTAAAGTTAAATAATATGAATATAACAGGTCACTAGTCTTCTTGTGGAATTGAACCTTATCCGGGGCATTGATATTATCATACTTTATTTTGATCTCAGAGACCTTATCTTCTTCTACTATGGCAATGTTGAATGTTTTCCTTTCTGTGTCTTTGACTGTGAATAATGAAGACTTGTGCTGGGAATCTTTCTTTACCTCAGGCATTAGATTCATGATCTCACTTAGTGATTCCTTTCTTTTTTTTGCATACCATTTAGATAAATCTTCCTTTGACTGGTAGGCTTCCTTTGAGGCCTGAGACAAATAATATTTCTGGCTATGGAAGGCTCCTAAATTACCTTCCCTTTCTAATTGATCAGCTCTGGATTCAATTACACTTGTTCCACTCTCCACCATGTCTAAACCTATTTGTTCTTTAGGACCTTCATCCTCCAAGTCTACATACTACTCTCTCTGGATGGTTTTCATTTTATTTCTGGCAGTGTGTTCAGGGTCTATGTCCATTTCCTTTGAAACAATCCTCTTACTATGTGTACTAGCTTTTGGAACCTTAATTACCACCTTTGGAATAATTTGTTGTGTTGGTGCCTTTTGTATAGGGGATTCAACATCCACACATTCTTCAAGATTTACAAAATTCTCCAAGACTTCAGTAGTCTCATGCTCATATGGAGCATTCTTGTTCATTTGCCTCCTTCTAGATATGATATGACGAGGATCATATTTTTTACTTGGCATTTGTGCAAAAACCAAAGCTTTGAGATTTTCCTCAACCTGTGCTAGACATGTTCTGGATTTTACAATGAATGGGCCAATCACAAAAGGAAACTTTATATTTCTTTCTTTATGATATTTGATGAAATTTTCAGTTTCAGAGATGATTTTCTATCTTATGAACTCTAGAGAAAAAATTATGGGGGTCAAAAATATGGGCAACACATAATGAAACTCATGAAATACATATACCCATATTAATGTAGAATTTATGAAAAGGGTCCAGTCTCCTACTTTGTCTTCTGGATTCAGCAGGTGAATTCTCATTTCTTCAATAACTCTAGGCAGTTTAACATTGAAAATTATCTGGTAGGCCTTTGACATGAATTTATTAATAGAAATTACTGAAGTCATCTTGTTTCTTTCAATAGATATTGATTCTACTTCAGGGATCTCCACATTGTTACTTTTGAAAAAAATATTCATCATATATGTACAATATCTGAAGTGTCTAAGAGAGTGGAAGTTCACTAGCTATTTGTGGATGGTATGAACTAGAAACTCATCAAATTTAATGCAGACAACTTGACCCGACTCTGATTGGAAGAATTTGAGTAGGAAACCTAACATGACCTCAACTATGAATCTATCACTATTAAGACCTAAAACCTGAATTAACAAAGAGTAGACACATTGAACCTCATTGACCATGATATCGATGCTTAAGGGAAAATACAAAATTTGTGGGAACTGATCAAGCTTCATAATCATTCTTAAAAATAGAGTTTTAATCTCTAGTTGACACTCCCTATAGACTCTAATAATTTCTTCCTCATCAAAAGGTGAAAAATTCTCAGAGAAAGACTTAGGAATTTTTAATGACTCTTTGACTAACACAACATCAATTTTACACAATACTTTAGACCCCTTTTTATCAATTACAAGTCTTTCTAAATCTGAGTATTTCTCTGCACACCATCCTATAAATTTAGGAAACTAAAAACACAATTCAATTGCATACTGAATGAGAGAAGCTTGGAAAAACTCCAAAAATGGAAAACCTTTCCCTCTAATGTCAGCTAAGTTACTTATTAATTGAGAAATAGGGGCAACAGTGAATTCAGGGTCACAAACATCATTATCTCTATCGATTAGGGCTTCTTCATTATTTTTTGGGCTTTGTTCAGATACTTCAAGCATGATGGAATCCATGGAAGCAAGAAAAAACACTTGGTAATGGCCATTATAATGGCGTTGAGAATTCTAAATTTGGTAGACGGTGATAGTTATAACAACTCCAATCGTTCCATCTTTGACAAAGATAAACAAAAATAAAAGTCACATCAACTTTATAATATTCAACTTTTCAGAGCGACGGGTCAACGGTTTCAATGTTAACCACTTTCTGCTGCGCAATCGTCCCCGTTCTGACACGTATTTACCTTCAAAACCTGTGGTTTCCATTTCATAACCACTTTATGGAATTAACCTCCGTTCACTTTCTAGGCCTGCAATGCACACTAGTCATTGATCTGTCCCGATTGCAATCATGACCATTGATATTTGGTTTCTTTCCATCGTCGCTATTTTATAACTCCTTCTAGCCAATTTAAACTATTCTTCCATATTTAACAACCCTTCAGATGTGTTCCAAATCATTTCGTGCCTCTTCTAAAGTTTAAAGCTTATTTGTTTTGAACTTATNCAAAGAATGGAATGTGTCATAAGCGAGATTTGATCTCGGGTGGGGAGAATAAAATTTATCCTCCCAAATCACCGAGCTAAACCTAATTGAATGTGTGTGTATGCATGTGTCTGGATTTAAGCGTAGGTGGGGAGGATAAAATTTATCCTCCCAAACCATTGAGCTAGACCCAATTGAATGTGTGTGCACACACACATGCTTTAATTTCCATGCAAATACAAAGTCGATTTAACTCCTCTGGAGATCCTCAATCACTTATTATAAAACAATAAATAAAAAAATGTTACTACAATTATGACCACCATAGAATTGTTGAGATGTTGAAAATTCTAGCTGTGCTCATATTGTTTTGTTTGTCCCATAACTTGGTTGTTTCTTTTAGAACTTTAGTTTTATCTCTCTTGGAATTGGGGTGTGTCATGAGTATTACACCTCTTCCATACCGCTTCTTGCCCCCATTTTAGATTTTCCCCATGTTCTCTAGTATAATTACTTCCCTTTTGTCACCCTTTGTATATGTTACAATAATATATTTCAGAAAAATGATAGTAAGAGATATTTCATTTAGAGGATAGGTTGGTTTTCAATTTGAAGTTTTGATTCCTTGTTTATCTGGCCAAGTATTTGAACTTTTTCTAGCTAGTAATTGTTGTTCACAATAAATTTCTCAAATTCAATAAGCAATATGGATCTGATCTTGTGTTAGCAATAATTTGTCGGTTAATTAATATTTCTCCCATTGGGATTCAAGTCTTTCCAAAGATATTTTTGTGTTCATACCAATGTTAATGAAAACAATTAGGGTCACATCCAAGTCCATGATATTTTGTAGATACCCAAGTGAATATGGAATGGAACCTTCTAAGGAATTGTTAGATAGATTCAATGATTGGAGTGCAGTGCAACTTTCAAGTGTTGGTGGAATGACACCGGTTAATAGATTGGTAGAAATGTCTATAGATAAAACATTTTCAAGTTTATCTTTCTCTATAGGTAAGGGTGGAATAATTTCCTTTGGTGCTAAAGCAATACTCTACAAAAAAACAATAAATATTACAATAAATATCACATGAGAGTAATAAATATCATAGGAATGTATAGAGGTCATTGGTGTAACGCACCCAACCCCCTATCCACTTTTAGGCTGGTGGGATGTTTGATTTTCATCTTCTTGGAACTCGGGATGAGTATTTAGGTTCATTGGTGCCTATGATTTGTAATTTCTACTTTGAAGTGGTATCTATATCTCATTCATTTCAAATACTCTATTGCATAATTATGGTTATTCTTATAATATGATATCCAGGGGATTACTTATACACAACAAAAAAAAACCAAGTTGAAGTATTAGATTAGCTGTGTGAATCATTTGATATGATGAACTAAAGGGAATCGTATATGATACATACTTGGGTGCGGTTCATTATATAGAATTATTGGCCCCATAGTGTCCCACAAATGATGGTAACGTAAAAATAAATAAATAAAAGGAACCTTAAGAAGTCATAAAAAGAAGAAAAAAAACAAGACATACTCGATCTTTGATATTCTAATGTGTAGCATTGCATTTATACAACATCTAGAGAATTTGCAAATGCACGAACTGCATAATGTAGTAAATAAAAACAAAATTGTATTTAGTTTTTAGTAAAAACCAAAAATACTTTTAAGACATGTCAATAAATTCTAATAGAAATCAAAACCGACAAGATTGCAAATAGTAAACACCATTGATATTATTTTTTTTAAATCGATATGACAGGAGATTAAATAGTGACACACACACACACACACACACACACACACACACACACACACACACACACACACATCTCAGATGTGACGGCCTGAATAATATCCTCTTGGTTTCGAGAAAAATTATTGGAGCCATCTGATCTTGGAGCAAACCTCCCTCAATCTGAAGGAGAAACAACAAAGTCAACATTGACTATGTTGTTGCTCCATTGGATCGAGAGAGGTTTTCTCCAAGAATAAATGGCTCCAATAAATTTTTCTCTACTGAACAGGGCCAACCATGTGAAGTTGGAAGCTCTTATGGCCCCTTCCCCCCCTCACATCATTCTCAATTCCCCAATACCCAATCTATATTCTACTAAAAAATATGCATTAAAAATATTTAAAATTGATAAAAAGTGATTGTAAAGTTATAAATAAGGTTTATCATTCAAAGGCATATGTCATAAAAAATAGTTTTTATAAATGAGATTTATCATTCAAAATATGTTACAAACATACTAGCTATATAATGTACATCTATCTATCTTATAAAATTATTATACATCATCAATTTCTTTTAGTCTTTTTTTGTGTTTTCCAGTTCTTAAGTAATTCATTGATGTCCATGTCTTCATTTATTGGGTGCTCTTCAATAGTTGATGTTGCTTCAGTCCTTTCACGTTGAGCACACCTGGTCTCATACCCACATCGTGGAGGCTACTGTGAGGGGCCATCACCTACAAAAACAAAAAATATTAAATTTATATGGCCAATTTTTAAATATTATTGAAGTAGTTCATTAATATTTAAAAAAACCTCTGCAACGTAATTATTTACCTGTTGGTCCACTAGTCGGCACCATTGGAATGGATGCCCTATTCTCCTGATCATCTTCAAGTCGAGGAGGCTCAACTACAACATTCTTTGCCATTGAAACGAAAAAAATTATAAGGACAAAACCGTTAATGTATAAGTAATAAAAATTAGAAGTACAAAATTTATAAGTACGGAATTATTAAGTATATGATTAATATACAACCATTTTACCATCGCGGGCCTCAGTCACAGGAACATCTTGGGGATGCACCCCACTGGGATGGGGCTGCTGGGGAACACCATGATATTTTGGTCGCGCTGCACTATCAACACTTTGTTGTCCAATACTAATGGTTTCATTGATAGTGTTGCTCTCCTGGTTAAAACAAAGTAAGACATTAAAGTTATCGACGATATCAAACATTTATGTATTTTATAAGTAATGAAAGGTTAATGTAGATTGATTTTTATTTACCTTATCCCAAAAACTGGATCTTGGGGTATGCCCCATGCTTTTCCTACGATCAACCATGACTTTATAGCCATACTTGTAACCAAGTTGGAGGTCTTCCTCTGTGGTTTCAGTTCCGAAGTCATCGCCCTGCATTGCATAAGAGTATGTTTTTTTAATGTTTTTGGCTGCAATAAACTGAAAGTTGTAAGGTGATACAAATAATATTCTTAATATGTTTGGGTACTTACGATTTGTGATTGTAACCTCGAGTAGTCGACTTGGCCTAGCTTGTGTTGGCCATGTTTGGAAATATTTTCTTTGATTGCCTTCAAAGTGTCAAGAAACCTATCATCAAATTTTTCAAGTATGTTATATACCACACTTTTATTTAGATCTAAAGAAAATTAAAGTTATTGAAATAAAAATATTTCAATTTACCTTGGAGTACCAGTTATTTTTTCTCCTGATTTTTTCAATATCTTTTCTTTTGCATCATCAATGATCACCTTCCACTCCCTCTTTGGAATCAAGGGAGGACGCTCATACCTAAGGTTTCCTTCCAAGATTCATCTACAAACATCCCGCGTATATTTTAAATATTTACATGTTGCAGAGGTGACCATTTTTTTATTGAATGTGTCTACTCCAAAGAGGCCTTCGAGATAATCCATAAGTTATTTTTTCAGGTTGGAATTATGGAAATTCCACTTCTTGTGTAAGGTTTCCCAAAAAATCAACAAGGCCTTGCTCTCCATGTGCCTATACAAATGGTTGTTTCATACACACAAAAACATATGATCATTAATTTAAAAATAATAATCTAGATGATTTGTGTATGAGATGGACAACATGAAACAAATAAAATATGAAAAAATACCTGGGAGTATTTTTGTTTTAATGGAAGTCCATTATCGTCGACAAAAAATGTGCACAGAAGGGTCCTCGTGCGGGTCACACATCTAGCTCTAGGAAACACAACCATGTCAACCACATCATCAACCTCATCTCTGTCACCACCTCTAGAGCCTGACCGCTGTGTGGATGCCTGGCGGTGTGTGTCATGGATCCTATCTAAATTAGGTGTGGAATATGGAGAAGTAAAAAATACTCTAGAATTTGTACGACAGCTTGCGTCAGGACTCTATGACATCTCTGCAGCGCCACTACTACCAACACTAGGCTGAACAGGCTCCAAAAATCTCTTTATAAAAAAGTTTTTTTTTTTTTTTTTCGTGAGATAATGTAAAAGTTAAAAAATAGATTTTCATAATTAAACATATGAGTACATTAAAAAAAACACTTTAAATTATGGTTATTACCTTATATGTGTGAAGTTGTGACATAAGGAGATTGATCCTTTCTAGGATGCCAGGAGTTTGATTTGGACGTTCTAACAAGCTATCAAGTTCCTTGTTCGCTTTAATGATCTTTTTTTTTATTAATGTCATCAGATCATGGGATGAATACAACCCCTCCTCATCAGCGGAATCATGATCAACATGGCCTGCCAACTGCATATAATTTGAACATGAAAATCAATGTTATTTCAGTTATATAAAAAAATGAAAGAACTGATCGCCACACAAATAAAATTATATAAATAAATAATAAAATTCACGTAAAATGAAAGTCGAATTTGATAATCAATTACATGTTCTGCGGCTGGCCCTTTTCTACGATCATCCTACCACATTATAATATAATATAATTAGAACCCCCAAATAGTGAGTAGCCCATCCTCAACCTAGTTCCAATTTTTGAACTTTTTTTTCTATATTCAAAGTTCTAAATACTTTTTTTATATCTTTAGTTTTGGATGTACAATTAGAAGGTGAAATTAACTAAATTAGTAGGGGCACTCATGCATCTAGATTCCCAACTTAGTGGATGTTATGAATCTCTAGGTGGGTTTCACCTAGAGAACGGTGAGAGGAAGAACACAATTCCACCTGGAGCTTGAAGACACATAGGGGCGATTTTTTGGATGCCCTCAATGAGGAATATTACCATGTGGGGAGCTACAAGGACCAATATACCAAATGGTTGCAGATCCACTGGGGTGAGGATCAAACTATGGGGCTATACCAACACCTTCCATACCTTTACTACAAACTTAGGAAACTAACCAACATAGAGTTCTAAAATATTAAAGACAATTTTAAATGGGGAAAAATTAAATAGATACAACGCTTGAAGACCCCAATCTTTCTTTTAAAGAGAGAAATAAATTTTTTATAGGTTAGTTAGGATAAGGGTGGTTACCACTTTGTAGTCAAAAGGTTGTTGGTAAAATATCGAAACCCTTAACCATATTGGAATTTACTATTTTGACATAAGAAAAGAAGAATGGTGATTGACTAGTCAGATGAAGAGAAAGAAAAAGAAACAATTTAGGGACTGGAGTTTCACAAATAAAGAAGACCTTCTATCATACGACTAAGATAATGATGTTGGAGGGATTGTAGGATTGGAACCATCATTTCTTGTTGTAGCTTGTTCTTCATTATTTCCTACACTATATATAACATATATTAAGTTGAATTTTTACTTACAAAGCATAATCCCATGTCATGTATACACATGATCTAGCAAAGGAGTGGGTCTACAAGCATGAATCCTTGTGAAAGGTGATATGGGGAGGCATATTAGTTTCAAATTATTATATGAAGAGGTCAATATGGAATCAACAAGGTACAAATCCAAGCAATTAGTTAGAGAAATAAGGAAACATTCAAATAGAATGATTAAAATGAATTAGCATGGACCCAAAACCCTTGCACACACCCCGAAAAAGGCAATTAATCAACGTATAGAGGGAGTTCCTAGATTGACAAAGTCAAAAGGGGTACCAAGTGGCATATTTGACTCTTTCCATCCATGAAATAAGGATAAAGTAAAAATTAGATGAGGATCACCCCATGTAAAAGGGTTTATAAAAATTGCTTAGTACACATGCTTGAGGAATTCCCTAGCTAAGGAGAGGACACATGACAACTAAATCATAAGACCATGGTTTAAATTTCATCTTGGAAGGAATGATCCACCTTATAAGGCAATATAAAATGATTGCGTGGCATGATCAAGGATTATGTATGAAAACAAAGAGGATTTCTCCACTATCTCGAGGTTTGAATTCTTATTTTAAGGAAGGAACATGTTAGAAGAGCATGGTTTGAGGAAGCACTTCAAAGGAGAGCGACGTGTGGCAACGAAGACTTTGTCAAACCCTGCTTTGAGCATATTTCCACCTTTATTTAGGAGTGCCCAACTTTGAGGGAGTTTTCTTGGAGTTAATTGTGGATCTTGAAGAAGTTCAATAATATTTTATTTTATTCTAATACATTGCACATATACTCCTCTCTATTTCTATTTTACATATAATTGTTTATGTATATGATTGTTTTCCTTAATCATTCCAATGACTAGGCAAGTTCCCTTGGTATTTGTCTTAATCCATAGCTAAGGGAAATCCTTGAAGATGTTATTCCTTCTTATTATGTGATCATGATCCCAAAAGGGGGAAATAAGAATGTTCCTCTTCATTTGAGCCAACCCCTCTCCTCTTGAATCATTCGACTCCCTTGTAGGCTTCAATAGCCTCACAATAGTGAAATTAAGAAAGGTTCAACTCTATGTTTATCTCAATAAACATCAAGGGAATGACTATGCTAAATATCTAAGAGTAATCCCCATCAAGAAACTTTCTATGCGCAAAGGATCTTGAATCCAAAGACACTGATATGATCTCCTCACCCCTATATTTCCTTGGCCTGCCCACTGATATGATTTCTCTCTACCACTATTTTCTTCCTTCTCCCATAAGAAAATTAGGTTGGTGTGATCCATAATTTTAAAAGTTGGATCTCAATGCAAAAAAATCATGTTGGGAAGGAAGGCATGATGACCTTCTTCAGATTGATCAAAATGGAATGCTTGAGGGGGTTGAGATTCTCAGTGAAGTAGATCCTTCCTAAATGCATTAACATGATGGAAGAATTCTCACTGTTCTTGGCCATTATACATGCTAACAACCACCCTCCTAGACACAGGTGAGAAAACATCATCAACTCGATTCATTGGATTTATTTACAATGTGAAGGTTTTCCAAATCAATTTGGACAATAATGAAAAGTGAATGATGGTAACAACCACTCACCATTCTCAAGCGTGATCACATTGTTCCCTCTAGCTCAGTCTCCTCCACCCTCTCTGACTCTTGTCTCCTTCAGTGTCGTGCCCTATATCTCCTTCTCCAGCGTTCCCTCGCACAGATCTCAGGGTTTGGGAAGCTACTCGCGGTGAGCTCTCCTTGGATCTCCTCGAGGTGTGATTTCCTTAGCTCTCCTTGGCTCTCCTATTCTTCTCTCCTCGTCTAATATCTTTGTGTGGTCTCCTCACGATTTTCTCTCCTCACACGTGCATAAGTTTGAAATGTATTTTTTTTGTTTTTGGTTTGGATTATTATATATAATTAATATATATTATAATTATATATAATATATATTATAACTATATATAATTTATATATTATATAATTGATGTATATTATAATAATTAATATATTATATAATATATAATATTAATATATTATAATTAATATATTATAATTAATATATTTAATAATTAATATATTATATATTATATGATAGGGGTTAATGTGTTAATAATAACCTAACCTAGACCTTGAATCTACACCCCCTAACCTTCCAAATCATCGACCCATAACCCATAACCCTTTTAAAGACACAATGTGATTTATTCCCATTGCTTTGCATGCCAAAGTGAAGAAAGTCAACCAAGCATGGGTAAACGATGGGAGTAACTATGACTCTCTTAAGGTAGCCAGATGCCTCGTCATATAATTAGTGATGCACATGAATGGATCATCAATGAGATTCTCCATTGTCCCTAGCTATTATATTATAGAGAAACCACATCCAAGAGAATGGGCTTGGTAGAATTAGTGGGGAAAGAAGACCCTATTGAGCTTGAATCTATTCCCAACCCATTCATAGTTTGGGAAAATTAGGGTATAGTTTGGGAAAATTATACCATAACATTTGTCTTTGGGAGTCCAATTGATGATGGAAACAAGTGGGTTTGTGAGTCAAATTTGAGTCCAGAAACCCTCCCATATCATTAAGGCATGTGAATAGTCTATCTATGATCATGATGGTATAAAAATGAATGAGCTTCTCTTGGTTTCAAGAATAATTTATCCTCTACTGAACAAGGCTAACCATGTGAAGGTGGAAGCTCATATGGCCCCTCTCCTCCCCCTCACATCACTCTCAATTCCCCAATACCCAATCTATAAAATAGAAAATAATCAAAATCGACCTAGTAAGATTCATGGATAGAAACTACAAAAACAAAAATTACTGAAGGTAAATGAAATTATGTGTTTGTAAATGATATTGTTAGTATACCATGTACTTTAGTATATTGGTGACTATTTTCAGGTTTCACATAATAATTAAACATGTAACATAGGATATAAAAACGTCGCATAAAACTTAAAAAACATGTAACTAAGCCATGACATAAGTAAATTATTTTAAGATAATAATTCATACAAATTAAAATATATAGTCACGTACCTGATCCAACTCAACATCTATATAATCATCCTTATTTTGTATCTTCTTCTTCATCGAAATCGACATCTATATCATCATCCGGTTCAGAAACAATGTTTAGAGGATTGACGAAATCATCATCGTCATCAATGTCATTTTCACGAATATTTTCATCTACATCATCATCAAGGACTGCATAGTCTCCTATGCCCGGATCATGATCTTCTTCATCTTCTTCATCTGTCGAACCTGCATGATCTTCCAACTCTTTCTGATCTGGCGAATCATCTTCTTCTTCAATATCATCTTCTTCATGTACATGAGTATACTTAACTGACCTTCCTCTTGGATCATATCTAACTACAAATGACCAATCCCTCTCACCTGGAACATTTGAGTAAAAGACCTGTTCACATTGGCTTGGAAAAACATAGTGATCTTTTCCTGTTTCAAACACCATTGTTTTAATCATCAGAAATTCGTTGGCATGTTGAATAACAGTTCTTTCCTCATCGTGTTCATGCATTCATAACTTATACCATTTGACATTAAACAAAACTAATTTGAAGGAATTAAATTCACACTCAAGTATATCATTCAAATACCCATAGTATCTATTTTCAGATTCTCAGGGATGCCTATCACTCCTAGAGGAAAAATTAGAGACCTGGAATACTGCAACTATCCCACTATCGAAATTTTTCCTCATTTCATCCAACTGTTTGATGAGAAATTTATGACTATTGCACCACATAGCCTTGTGGTGTTTCAACTGCAATATGCCATATATGTAAAAGATGCATTGTCAATTAATAAATTAACATATTTATATAACTTGGAAAGTTCCTGAAAAATATATAAGTACACATGTAGTCACATTAATATAATATAAAATAACTGAATAAAATGGGTGAATTTTCTTGCATATCCATCTTTCAAACCATATGCTAAATCGAGTTCACTTTGCGTAACATTGGCATCTCCATTACGACGAGCTTATCTAACCAATTCAAAAAGTCATTGCCATGATAACCTACCACCATGATGTTGTTTACATCTTTCGATCCATACATTCATAAACTAGTCAAGATTGTTTGCAATGTATAAATGCAGTGCATCCCAATCTTGAGCAACTGAATAAGAAAATCATAATTCACCAATATTAAATATTAGTTATAACATTCATGGTAAATATTAATAATTTATGAAATAATAGATATTAATATAATAATGAGTATGATCATATACACAAAAAACAAAAAATATATGTATTAATATAAATCTCCACAGTTATTAATATATTACTGCTCATTTTTTTCATTCTACCTTTCCCCAATAGGTGCTCCTGATGTTCAAATTTTTTGATGGAGTTCACATCCCAAATGTGATCCAATGCATGTATAGTTGGCGCTACTAATTTAGGAAGATACTAGCTAATATACACCATGGATTGATATACCATATATCTCTTCCACCATAGAACCCTCAGGACATGCTCTTTGTCTAACCAAAGCCTTCAATGATTTCAAGTGCCTCTCCACCATCCACATTGATCTTGTGTGTACAGGTCCACAAATTTGAATCTTTTCAACTTGGTGTACAAGGTAGTTTTCTTGTGCATTGAAAAATGTTGGAGGTATATACTTTTGCATTTCACACATTAGCCGAAGAATTTCTCTCTTCCAATACTTTATATCATATTCATGGATTTATTTCAATGAAAACCATCTACATGAGATCACGACACAAGAAAATAACATGTTTCAACATAATATAATATAATATATTACATTACAAGTAAAACATACGTCATTAAGTACAACAACAAATTGAAAGAACATTTTGCATATAAATCAAAACTACTTACCTCATGTATTTTCCAAGATCATATATAACTTGTTTGTCGTTGTTGTCAAAGTTGTTTGGGAGAGATAGCGGTAGAACATACCGTTACAAAAAAAAATGAATCGTTATTTGTTTCAACCAAAGTAGACAAAAAAAATAAAAAAATGTAAAATATGTATAAGGCCAATATATATAAATATGTGTACCAAAATTATTACCTTAATGAAGGTATGCCAATCATGTGTTTTTACCCCACCAAATTCACCTTTCTTCATTAAGATATTATTTATGTTTGAAGAAAAACCCGTGAGAAATTTAATTCTGTGAATGACATCTTTTACATCATTGCTTTGTTTCTCTGTTTGATCGGATCACACTTCGCATTACATGATTGGCTTCCTGAATGTCAGTACAAATTTTGACAATTTTTTCTTTACCCCTCCTACCATCTATGATTTGCCATAATGTTTCTGTCACATTCTTCCCGATATGCATTGTATCAAACAAATGAGCTATTTTTAGCTCCTCATAGTAGGGAAACCTCATTAATTGAGTGGTATAACATTTCACTCCTCATGGAAGCCCATTATTAATACCTTCATGATGGCAACCTTCATGAAGCATAAAATAAATCACAAAAATAATTATCAAATACGGTAAAATAAATTCAATGATTAAAATACAAATTCAAAACATTACATATACGATACATAAATAAATTGTGTACCTTGATGATTTCTATTATATTCCAACCTCCATAGGTGAGGTGTCATTCTTCGTGGTTTTAAACCAGTCTCTTCTTTCCCATTGAAAATATGTTTTTCAATAGTACGATACCTATGGTTCTTAGGGAGGAGGAGCCTATACTCATCGAACACCACCTTTCCTAAAATTTTTGAATGATGATACTTCATCTTAGGACCACAAAGTGGACATGAAAATTTTCCCTTTGTTTGAAGACCTACAATAGATGGATTAATGCCAATTATACGATGAGATTATTTAAAAATTAAACACGCAACATGATATCTTTAAAAAATTATATAGTTTTAAAGAACAATAGAATGCTACATACTACAAAAATGTGTTAGTCCTGGGGCATCATGAATTTTCCATAAAATTATTCCACGTAATTTAAATTTCTTCTCCTTGATTGGTTTATAGATGTCATACATAGTGATGCCAACCCATAACTTTAGTAGATCGTCGATAAGAGGCTTGATATATACATTCATATCTTTAACTTGGTACTTACCTAATTGTTTGAAATTAAACATAATTACTATAACCATGATATGTATATATAAGTAAATAAATAAACAAAATATATGCAAAAAATGAAAGAAATAAAAATGTTACATTCAAAAAATTAATGTAAACAAATACTTGGAACAATCATTGTCAACATTATGTGCTCCCTCTTTATTGACATCCAAGGAGGAATGCTATTGTTGATAACAAAAATAGGCCACACTGAGTAAATAGACCTCATCTCTCCGAATGGATTAACACCGCTAGCTGCCAATGAAAGCCTAACATTACGAGGTTCATCTTTGAAATCTGCCCATTTTTTTCTCAATTCCCCTAAATGCATAACCATCAGCAGGCATTCGAAGAACACCATATCCACTTCTGTTATGTGCATGGTAATCCATAAATTGTGTTATGATTTCACACCTGAACAATCGCTGCAAACATGGAATTATGGGAATATGGTGAAGGAACAATCGCCGCAAACATGGAATTATGGGAATATGGCGAAGAACCTTTCGAGGCACCCTTTTTGTTACTTGATCGGTTTGATATCTACTGATAAGACATTGTGGGAATTCTATTTTCGAAGCATGTTGTCCATAATATATAATATGATCATTAGGAAATGCATCTATAGTTTGATAATCCATTCCAATGTCTTTCATAATGGCATGAAAATCTTGATATGTGCGAGGTAAAATATTTGACGATGGTAAAAAAAATTCACCTAACAATCTACAACATAACAAATAACTAGTTAATGTAAATAATATTAATCGTAAAAATTGCATTCTTATTTTACACATTAATTAACACTAAAAACAAATAGAAAAAATCAACATTTATGTATATGAGATGAAAAATATTACATACCTTAGGATCTATGTCATACAAGTGTTCAACAAATTATTCATAACCTTTAAGTTCACTAGAAACAATGCAACCGAGAGAAGATTTTCTCTTGAGCCTTCATAAAGTCATTTATTTTCCTTTTCTAATAGAGGTTCGTCATAAATACCATCAATGTATCCATCCTCATGTGGATGAGCAAAAAAATCTTGGATCTTTTGATTTGTCCCATCATCTTCTTCCATGGGATCATTAACTTGATTTGTCCCATCATCTTCTTCCATGAGATCCTCATTTGCTTGATCATGTTCCTTAGCTTGTACAGCATCATTTCTACTAGTACTGCTTGGTGCAATATTCTGCAGAAAGTTAGAGGGCAACTCTAACTTTATAATTACAAACGATCATGCAAAATTAGTGTGTACTATAAAAAATATTCAATATATATATATATATACATATATATAATTTTATATAAAATCGACAATATAAAAACAGATAATGAATATACAACTAATTACCATAGGACGATATTCATTCAATCCCCCATCAATGTGCCCATATTTCCTACAATAATTTTTAGCAGTTGCTATTAAAATTCTTATGGGACGTGTAGTGCAACATATTTTGCAAGGGAAATAACATCTACCATCACCTTTTTCACCCGCTTTACTTTTTTTCCCACCTCTAATATTCCGTGACATTCTTCTGCACAAAAATACCCTTTCTGAACCGTTGTTGTTATAGAAATTAGATTGTCGCAACATCTCTAATTTGCAAAATATTTATTGATATTTTTTTCATCGCAAGAGTGACGAACATTGACCAAGTTAATGTTGACTTTGCCAAACAATGTAACAATCAAAGTTGAATTTGTCAAATAGTTTAACGATCATCATTGAATCGTCGCTCTTGCGACGATAACCAAAGGTCATTGCAAGAGAGACGAGAGTCCAATATCTTCACGTTCTTTTCTCTTGTGACATACATTTGGTTTCGTCGCAAGAGCGACGAACACAGGATGGATTTATAAAAAAATTTAAAAATTCAACTCTTTATCTTCAATTTTGCGACGAAAGGTTACTTTCGTCGCATATTTTTCAATATGTAGTAGTGAATGTGGTTTCCTTCTTTGATTAAGGAGTACTAGTAGCCTCTTCAATAATCCTTTTCTTCATTTCTCTATTTTCAAACTGTAACTGTGTTATAGTATGATGGGATTTATCAAGATAATCCTGCAACTCCATGATTGTCTTGTCCTTTTCATCTGAGTGTATCTGATCCTTGCTAAATTCTTGAGTTGTATGCTGAAAAGGTTTTTTGTCCATGATGGGTAGTCTCTTTGCTACTAGCCTTGTGAGAGGTTTTCCAGGTTTCAATATCTTAACAAATTCAGGGGTGAATTGTAATTTTCTACTCTTCTTTTTGGTTTACTTTCTTACTGGAGGTTCTACAGTCTCTTTTCCTTTTCCACTGTCTTGATCTCTCAATCTCTTTTCCTTCCTTTTACTGGAAATCTCAGGGAATAATATGGTTGTTCTTTCAGCTGATGAGGGAGTATCCTCTTTTTCCTGAGGGTTACCAAAAATATTTGCTGCTATCCCCGTTGAAACTAAGAAAGAACCCCATTCTTTATTTTGTTTCCCGATTTCCTCTAACATCAATAGCTTAATCAGATAAAAGTGAAATAAACTAGGCTCAATCTGATTTGTTTTTTCTTGCACCCTGTCTGACATCTTGGAAAGACTTCTATAGAGATAAAAAGGTAAATTTAAGGGGTTTTCCCCAGTAAAATGCATGAATAACCTAATGTGATATTGATACACTCTGTTGAACATGCCCTCACAAGTAAAATATCTCTGAAAAACCCTTAATAACTTGCCATAATGCTCCCATATGAACTCCCTAGGCACTGTAGAATTGAAATTCTAATTCTTGTATTCAAGTTTTAAGAAATCATGGTAAAAACTGAGATCAAGGGGCATACATTTGAACCACTTTTCTCCTTGGGCTAAGATCTCAGTTGCAACATAGATTGACTCTTCAGTCACCTGAAATTGAAGATCACCTATCTTTGTGTCAACCCCATTGAAGTTGAGGGAAAATTCTTTCGTCACCTGCATATTATAACGCTGGAGTTTTTCACAAAACTGAATGCATCCGGCCTGCTCAAAAGATGCCTTGATCGTTGGATCATAATTGATAAGTTGCAAACCTTGGGGTTCCAATCTAACAATATTTCTACCTTTATTGTACTTCTTCTTCTTCTCTAGAGTTGACATGCTGGCAAGTACACACTAATCCAATTGTGCAAATGAAGAATGCAATCACTTTAAAAGGTTCATACACTTCACATGGTGACCACACATGAATTTAATGACTCACATAATTATGATCATGACCCATCATGACATGGCACTCCTAACCCTTTACAAAAATTTAGACTCTTTTGACTAGATGGCCCATATTATAAAATAAGGAATGCATTGATCTTATAAAGACCCCGACTGCATGACTTTAAAAACATAACACACACATTTGACCAGACTTTGAACTTTTAGCATATTATAGGATACTAACATACAGAACTGATTCCATTAGACCTAGAATCAATCCTAAGGCCTACTAAGGAGAACAAACAACACACGCTAATTAATTTAGGAGTCAAGCATGCAAAAAAACCTTCTCACAAAGAAGCGCTAGTTGGTGATGGAATTCAACATCGCATGATCGATGTGCGAAGGGGTTGAGTTTTGGTGGTGGGAAAGTTACGTTGAAAACCTCCTTAATGAACTTATTCCCTGGTGCAAGCTACCTCACCAAGAAATGGGAAACCCTCCAAGGATTTTGAGAGAGTCTAGCCAATGTCAATACCAAGTACAACACCACCTTCCCTGTGGTGTCACCTTGGGTAGGAAGTCTAAAATATTATGGCCTATATGGTACAACCTACTATACCAAAGCAGAGAAGGGATAGTCGACAGTCCAGTTTACACACAAGGGCAGGGTAACTAAGCCTGAAACCACTTTGAGAGATTCCCCAAGTGATCCTCGTAATACGCACAACCACTACACCAAGACCAACAAAGTAGAGTTGATTACTCTTCTGGCCCCAATGTGACCTCATGATTTACCCTTGTGTTAGAAGGGCTTCCCAAATTCAATGATATAGCAACTTGATTTCACTCCCTAACTCAAATCTCTATGTTTGTTTAACATCTTTCAAAAGTTATTCTGACAATTATATTCCAAATCTCTAGACCTAAGCTAAGATAGGTTTGAAGAGCCCTAGAAATTAAAGTTTCTACATAAATTTTAATTAGCGCTTGATTTTAGTCTATTTTTACTCAAAGGAGTGGTCGTGAAACTGATGGCATTTCGACTCGACTCTTTAAACCATGCAAGAGGAAAATCAAATGCAAGAATTTCAAATTTGATGAAAACTAACTATGGGAAGGAGCAAGAGGTTTCAAGAAAAAATAATAATTCTTGATTGATTACTATATGTGCATTGCTAATGAAAAAAAGTATGAGCTAATTATCTAGATAAATGGAAGAAAAATGACCCAAATTTTAAAAATACCATGCAAATGTCATAGTTCACTTAGTAAACCTATACAACACAGAATCAAATTTCATCATTTATAACATAGTAAACTTTTATGATTATAGAGACCACCATAATACCTCTATGAAATAAATGTTACTTATGGTTGAAATATGTGACGAATGGGTGTTTCCTTGATGGGGGACCAAAACTATTATAATAAACAAATCCCACTAGAAAAGTGCTTTGAACATGTTGATAACTAACCATTGACAATCTTATGTTGATGGCTTAAAAATAATGAAAAATAGTCATATTACATGTTTATTGATATTCAACTCCAACATCTTTTTCATGTCTAAATATCCTCTTACAAATGCACACACACATAAATAATTTCATGAGCTAATGCAACCCCAATTGTAGTTCATCTATGTGCCCATTATTTTTTTAGAATGAAACTCTTTGCCAATATTGTATTTTCCCAAACTAGTGAGGCAAGTTATAATTTTACATGTAAACTACATTGAAAGCATGTAATGTTTGAGATTCATCCAACATTCATCTCCTTGCCATCCTCTCAAGTATTTTTTCCTTCAATGGATCTCTCTTATTTTGTCTATTCGGTGGTACTTTCACAATCTTCCACTCTTTCAAAAACCTCTAAACAACTCATGGGACCATATCACAAGTAATTACTTGCACACTTAATAAGGGAGGAGTAATACTTGTACCATTTGATCTTCCAAACCTTTATTCTATTTCACGTAAGAACTCACCCAATACACATTCAATGTGAAGACAAAAGAGTTATGCCTTTCAACACAACTTGTGAAACTCCTATTGGTCATGTCTCTTCTACAAGAAACATAGTGTATTTTTCATCATAGGTTGCTCTCTATCCTATATTTCAACACATTTCTACTAATATTGTTCTTAAATAGGGAGGAAATCAAATTATTTTCTTCCATCAACCTCTTTCTTTTAACATATCATTCTTCAATTGGACAAAGCACTCCATTTTTAGCAGCAACATGGGTCTATACCAAGTCCACAACTACACAAATACCAAGGATTATTTTTTGCTATGTTGGAAGGGTTTTTACCCCAACTAAAAATGGAGTTTGGGGACAATTTCCTCTAAACATGGATCTGTTGATTTTTGTTTTTGGATCTACTTCATTCATGCTCTTATTGCATTCATTGTTATTGATATTTTTTTTATTGGATTGAAGGAACATATAAATACCAATACAAGTTGTATGAGAGTAGTGATTTGGGAAAGTGAGAGAATATGTTTTTGTATATTTAGAGCCATGTTTCGTACAATGTTTGTAGATAAATAAATAAATTATAGTCAAACTCGTACCATTAAAAGAAAAGTTTTGATGATGTTTTCGAACTATGGTTATATTAGTGATTTGACCTATGGTTATATTAGTGGTGGAAGTAAAATCATTTGAGGAAAAAGAGAAAAGATTAACCATGCAAGTTCATAACCAGATGTATTCTATTTGTAACACGAGCATGGACTAAAGGAAATTGGAAGAGGAGAAATAAATCCTATTCCTACTCAAGATTCAAATAAATAACATAAAAGTGACAACATTGGATGATCTGGGTTCACAAAGAACACGATTTTCAAAGCATTGGTGAAGCAATTGGATTTGAAGATTCATTCCCACCTGGAGCCATTTCTACTAGGATGGATGAACAAAAATGCCAATATTCAAGTAACTAAGAAATTTAAAATGAGGCTTGCAATTTCAGTTGAATATGTTGATGAAATAACCCATGACCTTGTTCCCTTGGATATCTATAAAGTTATTTTTGGTATCCCATACTTGTGGGAAATATATTCCATTCAGATGAGAAGAGGAAACAAGTATAGATTCATCAAAAAATGGAAGACCATTCATCATAAAAGCATCCAAACACAATAAAATGATCTCTTTGATTTCAACTATATAAGCAAAAAGATTGGTAAATGATAGCAAGAAGTTTGTTTTTCTCATATTGAGGCCCAAGAATGAAGAAGGGTTCTCCATGGAAGTAAAGACTCCACATACCAGTTGTGGGAAGTAGAAAAAGAAACAATTGGAGGATTTGGTTGACATCTTCAATGAGGTTTTTCAAGCACCCAAATTCCTTCCACCCAAAAGGATTATATTTACAACAAGAAGAACTACTACCCATTGAAGGATTGAGAAGGTTGAATAGAAGTAGATAAATTAAGGATGTAATTATCTGAGTTTATTGAGCATGGAGTAATTAGGCCAAGCACTTCTCCATGTGGTTATGCAATAGTACTTGTTCCCAAGAAATATGGAACATGGGTACTCACCATTCCTTTCCCTTGCAGTCTCTCCTTGCCTTGGGTTTCTCTATGTAGTCTCTCATGCCCTCGGTATGCAATGCTCACAATGGGGTCATGGATTTTTTTTCACACACTCTCTCCTACCCTTGGTTTGCAGTGCTCACAGTGGGGTCAGGGGTTTTGTTTCACGCAGTCTATCTTTCCCTTGGTCTGTAGTGCTCACAGTGGGGTTGAGGGTTTTGTTTCGCGCAGTCTCTCCTACCTTGGTCTACAATGATCAAAGTGGGGTCGGGGAATTTTTTTTTTTTTGAACTTTGATAAGTTTAAGTACAAAATAAATTATGCACTAATATTGGAACAAGCATTACATCACGAGAAAATAAATTGTGATTCATACTGACCATCAACCTCTACAATATTTGTATTCACAAAGAAAACTCTAATAAGAAATACAATATAAGTGAATGGGTACTCATCATTCTTGGTCCTTTCCCTCATAGTATCTCCTTTCCCTGGGTTTTTCTTTGCAATCTCTCCTACCCCAGGTCTACAGTGCTCGTAGTGGGGTCAGGGGTTTTGTTTCACTCAGTCTCTCCTTCCCTTGGTCTGCAGTGCTCACAATGAGGTCGAGGGTTTTGTTTTTGTGCGGTCTCTCTTGATCTTAGTTTGTAGTTCTCACAATGGGGTCGAGGGTTTTTTTTTGCACGATCTCTCCTACCTCGGTCTGTAATGCTCACAGTGGGGTTGATCATGTTATATATAATATTTATGTATATGTATAAATATTATATATATATAAATATATTATTTATATAAATTATATAAATATAATATACTACATATTATATTATATGATGAAGATGAATATGATGACAATGATGATGATGACAACAATGAAAATGTGTAATGATATTTAAATCCTACATGTTTGACATTGTTTGACACACACGTTCCCATATATAGTATTGCAAGGACATGTAATAACATCGATTTATTCAATCATGTCAACCTTTTTTTTTCATTGAAAATTCATTCTTTACTTGCTTCACCACAAGGTCAAAATCACCAATCACCACCAACACTTTAATTCCCATTTCTCTAGTCAACTCAAGAATGAGCAAGAGAGCTTCATATTCAACCACGTTATTGGTGGTTTCAAATTCTATTCTGCAAGAGTAGCTAGCGATATTCCCTTTTGGAGAGGTGAAAATAATGCTAGCACCAACACTCTGATCTAGATTGTGCTCCATCAAAATGCATCATTTAGAATTTATTAATTCTCTCTCCATGTTTTTATTTCACTTAAGGGGCCAAACAGTGTGCAAAAATAAGGTAATTTCAATGCCAAGGAAAAGGGGTCCAAATACTAAAGCCTTACTCATTGCCAAAATGAAAGGCTAGTTGACCCTATCATAGGATTCCTCAAATTCTATTTTGATGAATAATGTGTCATATCTTGAGCATCTACCCCAATGTGTTACTTCAAATATCACGATGATATCATCTAGAACAAATTGCCCCCTGGTGAAGCTTGTATGTTCTAGACAAACTCTTTTGGAGTGGATGTGTTGGCCTCACATGGATAAGGCTTTGGCTAGAATCATTGTGGAGGGTGATTGATATCTAACTAATTATAGTTTTAGGTTTCCTAGGATTGGGGATGAAATATATGAATCCATTTTTTTATGAGGTTCCCACAAGATTCCTTTATAATTTATTCTTCTAAAGGATATCTAGCTCAACAAATTCCCAAGATGTGTTATAATATTCAAACAAATTTTGTCTAATCTAGATGATTTATCCTTAGACATATTTGACAAGGAAATTACCAACCCTTCCAAAGTCAACAACTTATCACACATCCTTGTCTAAGATTTAGAGAGTTTGTGAAAGACCATGCCCAAGCAAGTTTGCATGACCACTTCTCAGTCTTCTATGAGCCCTTGATTAAAAAACCATTTGGTAGTGGGATACAAATTACCCATCAATACCCTTCTAATTAGTTATCCTTTCATTAGGGGATTTGATAATATATATCTTCTTTGTAGATTCCTTATAAGCTAATGCTTTAAAAAAGTCTTACTCACAATTAATCTCCCTAGGAAATTTTAATTTCATCAAATTTGAAAGGGTGTCAAATATTAGTGGCACTAACTTGAAGTTTCGGGTGTCAGATATTAATGACACTAACTTGAATTTTTGGGTGTCAAATATTAGTGGCACTAACTTGAAGTTCCTTGTGAAACGTTTGAACCAAAATAGTTGGTTGATTATTTAAATTTTCTCAACTTCTTTATGCCATTTACATTGGAATATTAAGGTTATTGATCACCCATATCTACTTAAAGAATGTGTGGTACAATCAATGGACCCTTTCCACCATTAAGTATATATGTCCTCCCATCTAGGTCTTGGAATATGGATCCAAACACTCATAATACAATTTAGGAAACTTTTCTTCAAATATGATACATTCATGATATAATGAGCTTTAAGCATACATATTTTAGCTCCACTCTAGGAAATGGAGAAGTTAATAGGTTGATGATCAAAGAGTGTGGCCTTTAATAGAAGTTGGATTAGTTGAGATCCTCCATAGTTAAACAATAATGTATTATTTTCATACAATATGACCTAGCCAATCCCTATAAGAACTTTTTAACTGCACTTATGAAAGTTGGGACTTGTAAACCATAGCTCAAGTGACTCCTTTCCTCTAAATTGATTGGAATGATACAACCCTAATATAGAATTAAGGGAATTCTAAGCTATTTTATATTCATGAGAGACTTCCTAGAAACACGCCTTTTTTTTATAATAATGGGAATCCACCATGTTGAAATCTCCACGATATAATCCAATGGGATTTATGGAGTTTATAAACCATAAATGTGCTCTCTTTAGCATCATTTTTGATATATATGTTAGTTGAGATCAACTCGTGGATTTCAAAATTCAACATAATCCATGCTAACCATTGAGTGAGATTAGTTCCTTGGGTTTTCGAGTTCTAAAGTGAGTATGTTCATTGTCGACGAAATTTCATTTATATTTTTTCACAATTGCTTCTTTTTTCTCCTCTTTCATTTCTAACACAGAGTTTGACTTTTGAGAGAAATTTTCCTTATTTTTTTAATTTCCTCTTAAATTTTTGTTCTATTTTCCCATTTTTCCTTCATTCAAATGAAATAATTTTTTCATTGTTGTTAGGATTTTTTTCACTTCATTTTTCCCCTTATTTCCTCTTGACTTCCTATCTTTTGGTTCCATGTTGAATTTAATAAGGATTTTTCATTGATAAGAGGATTTTTTTCCTTGTCCCCCCTATTTCTACATGAAATTTAAACTCATTAGATGTATTGAATTTGTAGGAAACACATGGGGGAGGAAAGAGGGTTGTTGAAAAACTAAAAATAATGTTACAATCTTTGTCTTCGATACAACAATAAGTTCACTTCCATTCTTTTTTCCCTCATTTTTTATATTATTTTTGAGGGAGTGTTTTAGTTCTCACCATTTTTCTCATAGTTGAAGGGACTACACACCTAGGGTGACTAATGTCATCCCAAGTCACATTTCATTTTTATAAGATCTAGAAAGAATTCAAGTTAACTTTGAGGTAGTCTTCAAATCTATTGATTGTTATTAAACCATTATAGCTTTGGTTGACCCAGGGATTTAATTCTATAATAGTTGATATTATCGATATCACATCCAAGATTTGATATCTTGATATCTTTGATATGTCATAGTACTACTCTTTTAGTGGGTGCACAATATCACAATGATATATCTTCTTTCCCTCCTCCATTGGATGAACAAGTCAATGACAGTTTTCTTCTGTCGATGAGTAGTTTGGTGGAAACATTCTTTCAAGTTGTTAGGTCCACTTTTGTATTGAGTTGGATCATCACAACACCACTCTGATTTATTCCAACTATCACTGAATTTACATTGAGTTGGGGGTGCCTATTCACTTCTCTTGTGTACTTACACCTCTTTTCAACACTTCCTTATTAGATAGCCATATTAGTATCATGTGTCTCCTGATGATAAATAACATTTCAATGGTGGCATTTCCTCTAGGGTTGAGCAATGCTATGATGATGTAGGTTGGGTCTTCATATACCCATCCATGTTTGTATTTGAGTTGGGTCATCTCATAACCACTCTCCTTTATATTTTCCACTACCGTTGTATCTGTATTGAGGTGGGTATTCCCACCCTTGTACTTTATCAACCTTCATGTCACCATGCTAACATTGGGTTGGGGTTGTTGGAAACACAGTAATGTTCACATGTGGTCATTTCTAGCTAAGCACCCTCTTTATTATATTGTTTATATGACTAGGTAGGCCTAGTCACCCTCTTGGGGTGTGTGCTCTTGTTTACTAGACCCACAACCCCCTCTTGAAGGAATGCCTCATGCAATACTTAGCAACATTGATACAACACCATCTCGACATGCATATTTTTATGGTGTTGATTAAACGAACAAAAAAAGGTATTTTTCATCACAACTATGACACATATACATTGTATATACAATGTAGAAACTAACAGAAAAATGAAAAAAGGCTGATGCAAAATTAAAACTTGTGTACTCAACCAATTTGTGTACTTTGAAAGAAAAGTAGGGTTTATGGTTTACATGAGGAATTGATGATGGAAACAAATGGGTGTGTGAGTCAAATTTGAGTCCAAAAACCCTCCCATATCGTTAAGGCATGCAAATAGTCTATCCATGTCAAATTTCAGTGCATACATAAATAGTTTGAAAAAATTTCAACGTTGGCCCCATTCACAAGTCACTGTTGCCCATGTCTAGTCCTAGTACAATGTATTTTCATTGTTCCTTTTAAAATTTGTTAGACACACATGTTCCCACATATAGTACTTCAAGGACATGTAATAACATCGATAAAAAATCACTAGTTGATATAAATTTCACAAGCTTCATCAATTATTTATTGTCTTCATTTTTTTCTCTCATCTAAGTACTTATTTGCTCCATAAATTAAATATTGTTAGTACAAAATCATTATTTAAATACAAAATGCCCTAGTCTAGTACCTTCTTCTTGCCACCAAATGCTTGGGCCTAATTGGAATGATGTTGGTTTTGTACAACATAGGCGATGGAAATAAAGAGCACAACCATGACGATGGGTATAATGTTGGGAGTTCCATGCACCACGACATTAATCTGAGAAATTTCGAACGAAACAAGGCAAACGAGATTAGATATATAGAGTGGGTGTGTGATTCATATTTGAGTTTGGAAACCCTCCCATGTCATCAAATATGCATGCATATTTAAATCTGACACTACCATGACACCATAATGATATTTAAAATATCTGACACTACCATGCCACCATAATGATGCCATCGATGCATGTAACACTTGGCGACATTGTATAACACCATATCGACATGCATATTTTTATGGTGTTGATTAAACAATGAATGAAAATAGGGATTTTTCATCACAACTATGACACACATACATTGTATATACAATGTAGAACCTGAAAGAAAAATGAAAAAAGGCTGATGCAAACTTAAAACTTGTGTACTCAACCAATTTGTGTAAATTGAAATAAAACTAAGGTTTATGGTTTACATGATGAATTAATGATGGAAACAAGTGGGTGTGAGTCAAGTTTGAGTCTAGAAACCCTCCCATATCATTAAGGCATGTGAATAGTCTATCCATGTCAAATTCCAATGCATAAATAAATAGTTTGAAAAAATTTCAACGTTGGTCCCATTCACAGGGCATTGTTGCCCATGTCTAGTCCTAGTAAAATGTCTTTTCGTTGTTCCTTTTAAAATTAATTCGACACAAATTTTCCCACATCTAGTGCTGCAAGGACATGTAATAAAGTCGATAAAGAAGTACTAGTTGATATAAATTGCACAAACTTCATCAATTATTTCTTGTATTTGTTTTTTGTTCTCATCTAAGTACTTATTTGCTCCATAAATTAAAGACTATTAGTACGAAATCATTATTTAAATACGAAAATCCCTCTAGCACCTTCTTCTTGCCACCAAACGCATGGGACTAATTGGCATGATGTTGGTTTTGTACAACATAGGTGATGAAAATAAAGAGCACGACCATGACAATGGGTATATTATTGGGAGTTCCATGCACAACATTAATCTAAGAAAGTTTGAAAGAAACGAGTCTGAGATCGGATATATAGAGTGGGTGTGTGAGTCATCTTTGAGTTTGTAAATGCATATTCCTGCATATTTTAGTACTGCAAGGGCATGCGATAACATTGATAAAAAAGAACTTGATAAATTGCACAAGTGCTCAATCATCAGTTATTTGTTGTCTTTGTTTTTTTTCTCTCATCTAAGTACTTTTTTGGTACAACATTGATAAAAAAGAACTTGATAAATTGCACAAGTGCTCAATCATCAGTTATTTGTTTACATAAGAAGATGTTTGTTTACAATGTATAAATGCAGTGCATCCCAATCTTGAGAAAATGAATCAAAAAATCATAATTCACCAATATTAAATATTAGTTATAACCATGGAAAATATTAATAATTGATGAAATAATAGATATTAATATATTAATGAGTATGATCGTATACACAAACAAACAAAAAATTATATGTATTAATATAAATCTCCACAATTATTAATATATTACCTCTCACTTTTTTCATTCTACCTTTCCCTAGCAGGTGCTCCTGAACTTCAAATTTTTTGATGGAGTTCACATCCCAAATGTGATCGACTGCATGCATAGTTAGTGTTGCTAATTTAGGAATATGTTGACTAATATACACCATGGATTGATATACCATATATCCCTCCACCATAGAACCCTCAGGACGTGCTCTTTGTCTAACCAAAGCCTTCAATGATTTCAAGTGCCTCTCCACCATCCACATTGACCTTCTGTGCATGGGTCCAAACATTTAAATCTCCTCAACTTGGTGTATAAGGTAGTGTTCTTGTGCATTGAAAAATATTGGAGGTAGATACTTTTGCATTTCACAAATTAGCCGAGGAATTTATCTCTTCCAATACTTTATATCATCTTCATGGATTTCTTTCAATGATAACCATCTATAGATCATGACACAAGAAAATAACATGTGTCAACATTATAACATAATATATATTACATTACAAGTAAAAAACGTGTCATTAAGTACAACAACAAATTGAAAGAACATTTTACATATAAATCACAACTACTTACCTTATTTATTTTCCAAGATCATATATAAGTTGTTTTATGTTGTTGTCAAAGTCGTTTGGGAGAGATAGTGGTAGAACACACTGTATCAAAAAAATGAATCGTTATTTGTTTCGACGAAAGTAGACAAAACAATTTAAAATCTTAAAAGATGTATATGGTCAATATATAAATATGTATACCAAAATTATTACCTTAATGAAGGTATGCCAATCATGTGTTTTTACCCCACCAAATTCATCTTTCTTCGTTAAGATATTATTTATGTTTGAAGCAAAACCAGTGGGGAATTTAATTCTTTGAATGACCTCTTTTACATCATTTCTTTGTTGCTCTGTTAATAACCATGAAATGTTATTTCGGTCTACATCACTATTTGATCGGATCACTCTTCGCATTGCATGATTGGCTTCCTAAATGTTAGTACAAATTTTGACATTTTTTTCTTTATCCCTCCTACCATCTATGATTCTCCATAATGTTTCTGTCACATTCTTCTCAATATAAATTGTATCAAAAAAATGAGCTAGTTTTAGCTCCTCATAGTAGGAAAACCTCATGAATTGAGTGGGATAACATTTCATTCCTCATGGAGGCCAATTATTAACACCTTCATGATGGAGGCCTTCATCATGAAGCATAAAAGAAATCACAACAATTCAAATACAATAAAATAAATTCAATAATTATTAAAATAAAAATTCAAAACATTACATATACGATACATAAAGAAATTGCATACCTTGATGATTCCTATTATATTCCAACCTCCATAGGTGAGGTGTCATTCTTCGTGGTTTTAATCCAGTCTCTTCTTTCCCATTGACAATATGTTTTTGAGTAGCCTATGGTTATTAGGGAGGAGGTGCCTATACTCATCAAACACCAGCTTTCCTAAACTTTTTGAAATACGATACTTCATCTTAGGACCACAAACTAGACATGCAAATTTACCCTTTGTTTGAATACTTGCAACGTTAGATGGATTAATGTCAATTATATGATGGGATTATTTAAAAAGACATGCATGATATCTTTAAAAAATTATATAGTATTAAAGTGCAACAAAATGATAAATACCACAAAAATGTGTTAGTCCCGGGACATCATGAATTGTCCATACAAGTATTCCACAAAATTGAAATTTCTTCTCCTCGATTGGTTTACAGATGTCATACATAGTGATTCTGGCCCATAACTTTAGTAGCTCGTTGATAAGAGGCTCGATATATACATTCATATATTTAACTTGGTACTTACCTAATTGTTTGAAATTACACATAATTACTACCATGATATGTATATATAATTAAATAAATAAACAAAAGATATTATGCAAAAAAAAATAAAATGAAAATGTTACATTCAAAAAATTAATGTAAACAAAAACCTGGAACTATCATTATCAACATTATGTTCTCCCTCTTTATTTAAATACAACGATGAATGTTATTGTTTATAACAAAAATAGGCCACCGTGAGTAAATATACCTAAGCTCTCTGAATGGATTAACATCGTTAGTTGCCAATGAAATCCTAACATTACGAGGTTCATGTTTGAAATCTTCCCATTTTTCCTCAATTTCCCTAAAAGCATAACCATTTGCAAGAATTCTAAGAATACCATCTTCACTTATGTTTTTTGCATGATAATCCATAAATTGTGCTATGATTTCACACCTGAAAAATTGTTGCAAACGTGGAATTATGGGAATATGGCGAAGAACCTTTTGAGGCACCTTTTTTGTTACTTGATCGTTTCGATATCTACTGATACGACATTGTGGGAATTCTGTTTTTGATGCATGTTGTCCATAATATATAATATGATCATTAGGACAAGCATCTATAGTTTGATACTCCATTCCAATGTCTTTCATAATGACAAGAAAATCTCGATATGTGCGAGGTAAACTATTTGACGATGGTAACAAAAATTCACCTAACAATCTACAACATAACAAAGAATTACTAGTTAATGTAAAGAATATTAATCATGAATATTGCATTCTTATTTTACACATTAATTAACACTAGAAAAAAACATATAAAGTCAAGATTTATGTATATGAGATGAAACATATTACATACCTTAGGATCTGTGTCATACAAGTGTTAGAAAAATAACCTTTAATTTCACCAACAACAATGTAGTGAAGAGACAATTTTCTCTTGAGCCTTTATAAAGTCGTTTATTTGCATTTTCTAATATATGTCCATCATAAATACCATCACTGTCCCCATCCTCATCTGACTGAGAAAACAAATATTGGATCATTTGATTTGTCCCATCATCTTCTTCCATGAGATCCTCATTTGCTTCATGATCCTCAACTTGTACAACATCATTTCTACTACTACTTGGTGCAACATTGTGTAGAAAGTTAGGGGGCAACTCTAACTTTATAATTACAAACAATCATGAAAAATTAGTGTGTATAACAAATATTCAAACAATATTTGTTATACACACTAATTTTTCATGATTGTTTGTAATTTTTACTAGTGTGTATATTCAAACAATATTTGTTATACACACTATATATAAACATCATTTCTATATATATATATATATTTATATATAGAAATGATGTTTTATATATATATATATATATATATATATATATATATATATATATATATATATATATACACCACGGGACAATATTTATTCGATCCCCCATCAGTGTGCCCATATTTCCTACAATGTTTTTTAGCTGTTTCTATTAAAATTCTTATGGAACGTGTAAAACTACATTTTTTTCAAGGGAAATAACATCTATCATCACCCTTTTCATCCTCTTTACTTTTTTCCCCACCTCTAATATTTTCCGCCATTATTCTTACGCACAAAAAGTACCTTTTCTGAACCGTCGTTGTTATAGCAAGATTTTCGCAACATCACTAATTTGCTAAATATTTATATATTTTATTTCGTCGCCATTTCGACGAACGTTGACCAAGTCAATATTGACTTTGTCAAATAGTTGGGTGATTGTTTGAACAGTGCAATTATAATCTTTTTGTCGTTGCACATGCGGAGATCGTTGACCAAGTCAATATTGACTTTGTCAAATAGTTGGGTGACTTAGAACTGGGAAACATTAATATTTGTATCGTCTCCCATGAAACAAACTATGCGAAAAAATATAGAGGTCATCTCCTAGGCGACGAACATGGGTTGATTAAAAAAAAGAAAGGTAAATTTAAATCTTTATCTTCATTTTTGCGACGAAAAGATACTTTTGTTGCAAGTAGTTTGTCACAATTTTTTCAATATGTAGTAGTGTATGTTTAAGATGTTCAATGGAGAAATTAGTTGGATGAGTTAGTGATAGGAGGTTGTAGCCTTTTCAACAATAAAATATTAATCACTCATGCAATCAAAGAATAAGTATGGCTGCATCCACTATGTTCAGAGATTGGGTTCAAACAACAAGCTATGAGGATAAATTGCAATACTCAAAGCACAATATTTTTGGCAAATAACCTAGATTATCATTCCAAGATGAAGCATATTGATGTAAAATACCATTTCATGAGAGACATTGTGGAAAGAAACAAGGTGTTACTGGATAAAGTAGACCCATTGGAAAACATAGCAGACTCTTTGACCAAGTTTGTGAGTGCTATGAAGTTCTCTTGGTGTAGAGAAGCAATGGGAATTGTTGCCCTTGGTCAATGAACAAAATTTAAAGTTCTCTTGCTTCAACAAAGAACAAAACAAGTGGGAGAATGTTGGGTTGTTATATTATTTTTAGTGAATGAACAATCAACTGAATGGCTAGTCGAGGTGGATTGATTGGGTGATATTCAACTAAATGGATAAGTCAAGTCGATGGAAATTTGAACGTCGAAGTGATCAATCAATATGTCAAAGGTCATCTGACATGAGGTTTCTAGGAGGTTGAGTGGCAACCGACTAAAGACCGACTAGTGGTTGACTGGATCATGGTTGAATGAGGTTTGAGTGATTGTAACAAAATCTTGAGATTGACAGGATTGCAGCCAATCATCTTGATGGATCTATGACCATTTTTGGGCACCATGATTTAGGGTTTTTCCTACTATAAAGCCTATAAATATGGCATAGTGTAATATTGTAAAAGACAATATTTAGAAGAGTCGTGAGGATCATGTACTAGATGTAAACCAAATTGGATATAGTGTTGTTCTATTGTAAAGCAAGAGAGTAGGATGATGATTGTGTCTTAGGTGCAGACCAAGGTTATTCATGTAACTCTTTATTCCATGAATAAATAAGACAAAAAGAGAGCAGGAGACACTCAAGTAATGTTGATTTTCTTGGTTAAGGGTTTCCAGGGTAAAATATATGCATATTATGTGATTGTCATTGCTTATTTTTGTTTGATTCTATCTTCAATTTCCTGTTTGGTTTAGTGTGAGTCTTTATTTTCTCTACAAATCACACACAAAAAGGACCTAAAGAGTCTTATTTATCCCAAGTATTCTCTTAATATTGAACCAATAAAGCGATCGTGGTGAATTGGAAAACATGAGAGGTATAAAATACATCCTTTGTCACACCACTAAGTAAATCCATTAGTTCGTGACACTAATTTAGCCCCCTAAAAATCAGTTAACTCAAGCATATAACAAACTTAATTCCTCTATAATTCCTCTATTGGAGCTCTCAAAAAAATTAATAGTCTAGGTTAGGATTGTGGGGATAGGTATCCAGAAAACTCCCCATGGTTGGTTCTCAATTGAACCATAGAATTTGTCCTAGGGAGATTGAAAATACTTTACTTCAAGTGTGAAAAATCCAAGGTAAGGAGATACCCTCTGGGTCATATGTTGAGGTCATGTTGTTTTTGATTTTTTCCTTAAGATAGCCAACAATTGTTTGAATATGACCCTTGACTACTTGTGGCTAAAAGTCCCTTTCCTGCACTTGGGAAAGGAATATTACTTACCAAAATTAGGATTTATAACTAGGTGGAATTTATGGGATGCATTTTCACTTGAGACAAACAACGTTGACTATAAGGAAAAGTCACTAGTTCTATTGGAACATGACCCCAACGACCTTCACTATAACTAACTCTTTCATTCCTTCACTTGCCATCTCCAGTGGATTATATTTTATAAGGTCCAAATACATTTGGGTGGAAAAACATTAGAGTCATAGGACACATGCTTTAATTTTTCAAAACTGTCATGCAAAAAATCCCCCCTACATCAAAACATATGTCATGATTTAAAGAGAAAAACATTCAAAAAATTGTTGCACCATAGACACATATACATATTTTTTACACATATTTCCTTTGATTAGATCTCCATTTATTAACATTGTTTCAACAAACCTCCACTTGAGAATAAAAAACAATTAACACAACTAGGAACCATTGATAACCCTCAGTCACCTTGACATTTCAAGTGGCTCAGGGGACTTCCTCTAGTGCCTAGAGGCATCCACGGTCTCACTATTTTTGTAGTTAGACCATCAACAAACCCCTTGAAATCACACTATTTGTGACATAGTTAGGATGGAATATTCTTGGGTCATTCTTAATAAGCTCATTATCCTTAGGATATCCTTTAGGGATCTCATCCCCATCAGGTCCAAGTTCTTATCAAACAAAGCCAATGGTAGGTGTACCACCACCATCACCACTACCCTAACCACCACCACCGCATCCTACTCCTAATTGACCATATATTTATAATCTAGATATCCCATATTTGATGAATCTTTCCAATGATCCCATCTTGCATAACCCAACTTCGCCACCTATGCCAACCAAAATCCCCTCATATATTCCAAAAATCGAGGGATGACCAAGTGAATAACTAGCCAACCATATCATGAAATTTGAATTATGGTGCTCATATAAAAACATCATAGATGATTTTGTATGGATTAGGTTCATTAGCTAAGTAGTAGGATTGTTGGGCCATCAACCAAGTGGAACATTTATAAAGTAGTAGGATCACATTCAAAATTTAGATCATTAGCTAATGCAACATGTGCATAGCACCTCATGTATTCAAAACTATAGTCGAGTGATTTCCACATCCTACAACCCATATGGTATCCACCTATAGGGAAATAATTACTATGCATTCCCCATCCTACCATTTGGTGTCACATCATCAACACCTACTATGCAACACATTGGTGTTAATTTTGTTCAACCTTTACTCGCTTAACAAGTTCAAGAATTTGAATAATTGAACTTGGTCAATACCTCAAACTCGCATAATACGAGAAAGAATAAGGGAAATAAAAAACAATTTTTTTTACCTCAAGTACCATGGGATAATTCCCCTAACCTACCCAACAACAACAGGGGAAACGTTAACCTAGGAAACTAAAACCAAAATTCTAGTAACAACAACCAAACAAAACAAGGAAAAAATAATGGTCTTAGGACTAATTTACCATGTGCATTATGTGGTGATTTTGATCACTACACTCACCATTGTCACTAGATCATGAAGTACAAGTGAATTAAGTGGATGAGGCCTAACCAAGGCACCAAACCCCCACAAGTGATAACTGCCCCTGCATAGGCATTTCCTACACCATCTCAACCAATTTTCTTGCACAACCCCTTCCCTAAACAATGAGTGGTAACTAACCAATAGGAAGCCAACAACTCCTCCCAACCATCAAGGCCATACCCACCATCAAATTATACTCAACCAAGAGAGTCTTCCTATCATAATATCTACATGAACTCAATAAAAAAACATCTCCAAACCTGCAACTAACAATATATTATGCCCCCCAACTTGACTCGCAAACTTGAAAACCACCCATTAATGGTCCCTAGATGATTTCATGCCCTAGTAGTGACCCTATACCATATATACCAAAGGTGCCTCTACGGTGTATTTCTCATAGTTACCGTCACGCAAGGGCCACTCATAGTTATAGAATTGTTGATGATTTGGCACAATCACCCATGTCAACTCTAGTAGTCCTCCAAACCTATCCTTATCAAATGAAGGCCTTTCTTTCAACATTGGGGGTGTTCAACCCTTCTTATTCTATATTAGTAATTTTTTATTTGGATAGTTTCGAGATTATCCTACCATCCCTAGTAGAGTTCCAAATCCTTGTCTTAATCAAGTACATTAACATTCAATGATGTATCCTGGATGAGGAAGCATCTACTTGCACCATGTACACCACAATATGGAATAAGTTAGTCTCCTTTGACCTTGCATTCTTATCCATTACCCTTAGGGATTATGATGGTTGACCATCCCAACTAGAAGGCCTTTACCAAAACATCCTTATCGATTTGGATGGAAAACCATCTTAATAAACATAGAGGTATACATGTGTTATTAAACTACAAGAACCTACTTGGATGTAGTTATATGCATGCTATAAAAGTAGTTTCCTCCTTGGTATTCTGCGCAATGATGTTTTCTCATAATGGAAAGGTCATCACCGTAGATCAACTCACACACTAAAAACCTCGACCAATGTCTAAACTAGAAAACATGCCCCCTCATAGGGGAAATATATGAAACCCCCTCATATGTTGATATAGGCCCATGGATATTCAAATAATTCATGTTACTTGGTGCATATTATGGTGCACCACCTCATGTCTCATCGACATAATCAACTCAAGTATGCATGCTTACATTAGTAGAGGAAGTACCATCTACTACCCCCTCTATGTTGATATAATCATCCACATTTGAAAAATCATCTCCAACTAAGGATACAACCAACCAGGTACTCGATCCCATCACCCATATACCCTTCTTCTTTCCACCTTTAGGAGTAGTGGGACATCTAATGATTGACACAATTAACCTCCCAGGGATCACCTTGGGAATACATGTGTTTTACCTCTCACCCTTGACACTTAAACCATGATCAAAACCATCCTCCCATATATTTACTCACCTTGCAACACCAATCATCACCCTGGAAACATTAGTAGTTGTAAAGTCAACTGAGGGAAATTATAATAAAGTAAGGGGAAACACCCAAGAATCCATTTGGATCCCTCCACCATGTTCTCTTTGTAATTCCCATGGCCATGCCATAAATTTATGCCCCATGCTACTATAATTAAGGAACCTTCTTCATCCACCAAAAATACCACCATTTTTGTTAAGCCCCTTAGTTGGTGGCACCCCCTTAGCTCCCTCGCATGAAATTACCAATGCATGCAATAAGACATTGTATACAAGCCATTTGTGTGCCACATGTTCTACATATGACCACTACACTCACCATTGTCTAATTCTACCACAGTTTTGGACTATGTTGGCCATAGTTCATTAAAAATCCATTCTATGTCAATCAATAGTGGTACCTCAACAATAGATATTGCCACTAGAATCAACAAATTAAATGGGTTCCACCACCATCTATTACACATCCACATTAGTAATATCACACAATAATCACCCTTGTTATTTTTAAAGGAAATTCAATCATTTTACCTTCCAATGCCCACAAATAATTGAGTACCATATTTATCATCTAGCCCAACTTTGAAAACTTTGTGCCTCCCTCATAGGCACAAGATAACTGAGTATTCAATCACCTACTCCGATGAAATTTTGAAAACCTCATTAAGAGTTATTACTACCTCCTACTTTGAATAATTCACTAGAAAAACCTTAATAAGATATCCTCCCCCCACAGACTTTTTTCCCAAACCGTGGAAAAAAACAAAACGTGAAGGTAAAGCTCTCGCTCTGATTTAGGGTTTGCGTTCAATTATGGCCATGCCTAGCCAGGGAAGAGGGGAGCCGCCGCCCCCTCCCTCCCCAACCTCGTCCTTTCGTAAACTAGTCACATCCTGCAGTAAGAAAGCTCCCCAGTCAGAAGCGCCAAGCTTCGTAAAGAGGTTAAACGATGTTCTGGAGATCAACCTTCCCCCAGAGCAGCCAATGAAGGTCGCATTGTCTCTCTCAGATCGTGGCCTGGTAGGTCAGTTCATGGGCCTCTGGCCCTCAACCAAAACAACATACAACTGGATTCAAAGGAACCGGTGGTCGCTGATAACAAATAGCGTAACGTGTTATGCGGTTGGAAGAGGATACTTTATTTTCGAATTCATCTCTCAGGAGGACATAGATCTAATCTTCAGAAATGGACCGTACTTCATGGGCACACAGGGGCTCTATCTGAATCGATGGACTCCAAGCTTTGATCCAGCCTCGAAAGTGCCAAAAGACGTCCCTGTCTGGGTAAGACTCTCGAACATGCCAATACACTGCTGGAACTCCTCATCGCTGCAAGCTATCGAAAATGGACTGGGACATTATATCGATAGAGCTGACCCAAAAGACCAGTATTCCTGTGCAAGGATTTGTGTGGAAGTTGATTTGGAGGTAGGTTTTCCGGAAGCGGTAAAAATAAAGTTAGGGGATTGACACCACCTTCAAAAGCTGGATTATGAGCAGCTCCCGTTCAAATGTAGAGGATGTCACGAATACGGTCACTTCTAGAGAAACTGCCCAAATAACTCAAATACAGAGAAGGCAGGAGAAGAAGGTTGGCAACAAGCCCGGAAAGGGAAACCGAAATCAAAAGGTCCAAGAAGTGAAAAACCAGCTCCAACTCAGGACAAGAACCCAAGTAGAAAAGAGACGACTAACAACTTCAACACATTCTCTCTGGAAACTGGAGGTGAGATGGAGGAGCCGAGAAAAGACACCCAAGAGGAAGAAGCAAGAGGTACCCAAATTCCTGAAGACAGAGAAACCCAAAAGATAACAGAAGGAGAGGAGAAAAATAAATCCCCTCAAAGGATTGGGGCAATTCAAGGCACCAAGGATGGCGAGATCTCGTCAGGGAATGACTCAGAAGGAGCAAGTGAAGCCTGGGACACCCCAAAGAAACCAGGAAGAGGCAGGAAATCCAAAAAAGCATAAAAAGATCAGGAAACCTACAAAGACGTTCTAAAAGGAGCACAGCCAACCATCAAACAACTGATCGGTGTGAGGCAAACAAGGAAGCTAACTAAATCCTCCCAAGGAGGCCACTCCCCCCCCCCAAGGTAATTAATGAAGTTAACCTCTTGGAACTGTAGGGGTCTCAGCAGCAAAAGGAAGGAAGAAGATCTCAGGGATATCATTAGAACATTGAAAGTGAACATCCTACTCATCCAGGAGACCAAAATGAGTCAACATGACTCTCTCAAAGTTTCAAAGAACGTTTGGAGAAACAACCAAGGTTTAGCTGAAAACGCCAGAGGCGTGTCAGGAGGGCTCTGCACCCTGTGGAACACCTCCAAAATAGAACTGATCAGCTTAGACACCTGCATGCATTGGATTTACACCCAGCTCCTCCACAAGGATTCTGGACATACAGTAAGCCTCTTTAATATCTATGTCCCGCATCATATAGAAGAAAAAAAGAACTGTTGGAAAACCCTCCAAGACTTCTTAACAAACAATGATCTAGAAAATATCATCCTTGGAGGGGATCTAAACGTAACTCTGGCCCAGGAGGAAAAACGAGGGGGATCTATCGTAAGGGACCCAACTAGAGAATGGGTGGAAGACCTAATCTCATCCTGGGATCTAATGGACATCAAGTTGCTCAAAGGCCTCTGTACGTGGACCAACAAAAGGGTAGGTCTGGGGCATATTGCTGCTTGGCTGGACAGATTCCTTGTCCAAAGCTCTTTCTTGACCCTCGGGCTCATAGCCTCCTCAGAAATCCTCCCACACAACACCTCCGACCACAAGCCTGTACGCCTAGAGTTTAAGACTGACCAAGGCTAGGGACCCATCCCTTTCAGATTCAATTCGTCATGGACACAAGACAAAGACTTTATGCACCTAGTATCCAGTGTGTGGACAAATAAGGTAAAATGATCTGCATTTTATGTTTGGGAAGAGAAACTAAGAAGGCTTAAGACTACGCTAAATTCCTGGGAAAAAAGACAACCTGACCTAGCCACCTTATGCAAAGAAGCCCAAAGGCACCTAGAGAGCCATCAACTGGATTTGGAAAACAGGGAGGTCACACAACATGACCCACTTAAAGAGGACCACCTCCAAAGGCAATGGCACAAGGCCTGCAGGGAGGAAGAATTTTATTGGAGGCAAAAATCCCGTAGCCTCTGGCTGAAGGAAGGCGATAAAAACACTAGCTATTTTCATAAGCAAGCAAAAGAAAGGAAGCATTATAAGGCAGTGACAGAAATTCAGGCCCAAAATATTACAATCTCAGATCAAGAAGGCATCAGACAAGCATCCCTCAAAACTTTTGAAACCCTCTACTCAGAAACGCAAAAGGAAAACATTGATCCCCACAGGTACCCCCTCTCCATCATTCCAAATCTCATAAAGGAAGACATCAATCTCAGACTTGTTGAGGAAGTTTCGCAGTAAGAAATAAAAGAGGCACTAGACCAATGCATCCGGATAAGGCTCCTGGACTGGACGAATTCACAGCCAGATTCTACCAACAATGTTGGGGGATAATCAAATCTGATCTCACCAAAATGATAAGGAAATCACAATCGAGCAGTAGGATAGGAGGGAGCACAAAGTCGACCTTCTTGGCACTTATCCCGAAAGAGAAAGGAGCACTCAGCTTTAATCGCTTCAAGCCGATTTCCCTCTGCAATACAAGCTACAAAATCCTCACCAAGGTTATAGCAAACAGATTGAAAACAATCCTCCCTCTCATCATCCCAGAAAACCAGGGAGGCTTCATCAAAGGAAGGCACATTGTAGACAACATCATCCTTGTGCAAGAGGCCCTTCACTCAAGCATCCAAAGGAAATATAAAGGTATGATTATAAAACTAGATCTCGCAAATGCTTTTGATAGAGTTAATCATAGTTTTTTATTTGAGGTAATGAGGAAGTTTGGTTTCGATCAGCCTTTTGTAAATTGGATTAGAGCCTGTATAGGTTCGCCATGGATAGCCCCCATGGTGAACGGAAGAGCAACAAAATTTTTCCAAGCCTCCAGAGCGTTAAGGCAAGGGTGCCCACTCTCGCCCCTCCTCTATGCAATCCAGGATTTTTTTCTAAGCTATCAGCTGGAAAACTCCAAAGCCCAAAACAACCTTCAGGGTTTAAGAATAGCACAAGGAATGAAAGACATAAATCATGCTCAATTTACGGATGATACCCTACTGTTAGGCGGGGCAAGCCCAATAGTTGCAAAGAAGTTCAAGGAGGAACTATATGCATATGCTGTAGTTTCAGGAAGCGAGATAAGTCAGGCAAAAAGCAAGATTTATGGCTGGAATATCACGCCCAAAGAGATGATGGGAATATCTAGAGTATTGGGGATGGAAGGAAACACCAACTGGGAGGCCTTTAACTATCTAGGAATTCCTATCTTCAAAGCTTCCCCAAGGGCCTCACAGTGGAACCACCTAATTGACAAGCTAAAAAAGAGAATTTCCTCCTGGGGGGTGAATTGGCTAAATCTTGCAGGGAAATTTGTCCTAATCAAGTCCGTTCTGGCCAATGTACCCATCTATCAAAGCTCGCTGCTTCTAGCCCCTGGCTCCATAATTCAAAAAATGGAAGCAATGCAAAGAAGATTCCCGTGGGAAGGCGGGAAGCAGACAGGCAAGAAACTGCACCTGATAAGTTGGGAAAAAATCTCAAAGCCTCTCTTGGAAGGAGGTCTCAACTTCAAAAAAACCCGAGTACAGAATATGGCATTGGGGGCGAAACTGCTCTGGAATATTCTCACCGGTGAACTAGCCTGGAGCAAAGTAGCTCTGTGGAAAATATATTTCAGGGGAGCAAGGTAGTGATGCCTAGAAAACCCCTGCAGGGATTCTAAAGGATCCCCTATCTTCACCCTCTGCAAAAATACCTTGGCTCATTTCATTCCCCACCTCACCTGGGTGCCAAGAAATGGGAAGAAAATCAAAATCTGGCAGGATTCAATTCTAGGAGACCCTCCTCTAGAATTGAGACAGGACCTGAAGCGACTCAAAGAGTGGATGGACAGGAAAAACTTAAAGACGATCTTAGACATCTCAACGTGGGGAAAGGACAGATGCAAGTCGTGGCAAGGATGGGAAGTGGGCAACTTTCCCCCGGATTTAGAAGGTGACTGGTGCACTCTTAAGCTCTGCCTATAGGCCAAAGCCCCCCTAAAAAAAAAAGGGAAGGACGAGAGAGGTTGGGGGATGAATGCTAAGCCCTATACCACCTCCAATGGCTATAGAACCTTTCTAAACATCCCCAACGTCCCACCCAACCCGACCCTCTGGAAAACCATTTGGCAAACTAATTCCATTCCCAAAATCGATCTGTTTATCTGGACTCTTGGCCATAACAACATCCAAATAGGGGAAAACCTCCGAAGGAAGGGTTGGGAGGGCCCCTTTAGATGCCCTCTATGTCAACAGGCTGAAGAAACTTCAGATCACCTCCTCCTCAATTGTATTTATTCCAAAGAAGTTTGGAGGTTGGCAATCAGACTGCAAATCGATTTCCTCCGCCCTCAAGACATCAAGAGCCTTCTCCAAGGTTGGGATTCCCTTTACCCGTTTCAAAACCAGAAACAAATCTATGCCTCTGTGCTTTGGAGAGACCTCCCAAGGTTTATCCTGTGGGGACTATGGCTGGAAAGGAACAACAGAGTCTTCAGGGATAGGAAAAGGAGCGCACCCATAGTGGTCGCCAATATTCAAGCATTCTTCGGCGAATGGGCCCATTACCTTCGTCAACCAAAATGCAGTAGGAATATGGAAGAAAAGGAAGAGCTCTGACTGGCCTAATTTAGAATTCAAAGGCAAAATGGGAGCACAACCAACACCCCGCGCCAAGAGGATTGGGAAATAAGGACAAGAAAACAAGAGTTTGTCAAATGGAAAAAAGAAAGGAAGGCCTATATCATGTCCTTCAACGGGGCCTCAAAGGGAAATCTGGTCCAAGCAGGTGGAGGAGGGACAATTGAAAGCCCCAACGCAGAAACAATGGTGAGATACACCCTGGGTTTAGGTACTGCCACCAACAATAGCGCAGAAACCATGGCATTGTGGCAGGGACTGTGTCAAGCCAGCAAGCATGGGGTCCGAACCTTGATCATCGTAGGAGACTCCAGAATGATAATCAGCACCATTATCCACTGTTCCAAAAACCAGAGCGCGCAACTAAACAACCTACTGGACAAAATCCACCTCCTTCTTAGGAGCTTCACCTCATATAAGTTATTCCATGTATTGCGAGAGATAAATGAGGACGTGGATGCTGAAGAAAATAGAGGCGCCCTTTTGGCACCGGGAAGTTTGAATTTAAATGGTTTGTTGTCCACGGTGGAGATGCCGTGACTCATCAACTCAACACGCACACATTTTTTGCAAGTGGCAAAGAGGGGGACAGGACGACAGAGACAACGTCCAGACTCAGTCAGTCCAGGACCACACGATTGGATGAAAGGGGCAAAGGATGGACTGAGAAATATTGGATCTCAGGCAAGGAGGGGACAGAAGAGCACCCCGACCATACCTCTTGAAACAATCAAAGAAGGAAAAAATGATGAAGGCCAGGGAGGGCGAGTTTAAATCAGAGACATATCCACAGGCTCAGAGCAATTCTAAGCATAGCTATTCAGTGAAACTGCCTTTGAAGATCCAGAGCGCGCGAAGCAGGGGAGGTTCCAAGCGATGGCAGCAAGCTCCAAAAACAAGCTTACCACGGAGGAACGACTGAAGATCATGGATTCAACGTTGGAGAACCTAAAACAGATGTTACAGTTCCAACTAGATTTCTTAGAGAACCTGGATTCGGAAGCAGGAAGAAGAATGGAGAAACTGGAGCAAGACATCTCCACTGCAAAGTTCGGTTTTACGGAGGAACTCAACAAGCTGCATCAAGAACTAAAGAACCCAAAGGAAGAGTTTGAGGAAAGAATAGGTCAGCTGGAATTAAAAATGTCCCAGCTAAACAACGAATGGAAGAAGGACCCCAAAAAATAACCAGCCGCTCAGTCTGAAGCGATCTCACCTCTTCTTAAGCAACTTGACATTTTGTATAGAAGTCAAGGCACTAAATAAGTCTGTATACATAGGTTAAATGAGTCACTTCTGTGGGTAAGGGCCCAAGCTTAGTGTTTTCAGGAGTATTGTTAATCTCCTTACAGGCAACTTCTCAGTGAAGCAATGACATTTTGTAACTGAACCAGTGGCTAGTCCACCTTTTAATACAATTCCCTCTAACCGTTCTTGTCAAAAAAAAAAGATATCCTCCCCCCACTGGGGTAGACGACACTAATGATTTTACTACCATATATCACATTTCCACCTTGCAGGGTCTATTTCCCATAGTGACCATTTGTTTTCCTTAGGAATCGACACTTTCCCACCTCATCAGGTTGAAACTAAAAATACTTCATGGTTGGAGTCCCACACTATTTACACTATTGGATTTATTATCATGAGTATGTTCATGCTGTGTATTTAGTTTTGCATGTGCAAGTATTTATTGGAAAGCCATTTTTTCCACCCAACACACTTGAAAGGACTCATTGTCGCCACCTCATGTATACTTCTTAAAACTAGCATGTAGATACATCCTCCATGTATGTTTCATTTACCATCATTGAATACCCATTAGATATACCTTTAGGGATCTCCCTTCCCGTTCAAAAAGTAACTTCACATAGTTCCAAATGCATTCAATTACTATTGGCCAATAGATCTTCACCTTCACGGATTTCCTTGATCTTAATACCCCATTTCAAAACATCACTCATGCCTCTATTCCCCCCTAGGATTGTGATTCCATATATTCTACATCTCAAATAACCCACCTCATACTTCATTCTCATCATTATGATGGCCCATACCCTCAAAATCCCAACATACAAATTTCTTTATGGTCGGTTATGCTAAATGCTTCACTACATTCCATTGGCCTCTCATCTCATCCATGATCACTAGAACATATGCATTCCACTATATCATTCATCTACCCTTCTAAGGAGACCTAGCCTAGGGGCCCCACCCTTGTTCACTTTCATCACATTAGCCACCCAAGGAAGAGTTGTCTCGTCACAATTTTCGGGGCACGTGTCTCCTTGTCTTTAATGTATCCGTATTCTTTTTTTCATTAAAAAAATTATAAAACCAAAATGAGGGACACATCAACATTCATACTATTTCAGCATCCCATAACATCTCTTAAACCTGGAAGCAATCTTTATTTCCCTTGGTTAGATCATATTCAATGAGTCACTGATGTCTACATTGATTCTATTTGTATACATCACCTCCCATATCCCAATATGTACCACTATGATTCCATAGAGTTTCCTTCATTGGCTATTCATATTCTCATATCCACCCAATCCTCAGTCCCAGTCTTGCATAAGTAATTATATAACCTTGGTATTACTCGACATTAGGTCATTTTGTGTATCCAAATTGTTTTATTCATATGGGGCACTTGTTATTACTTGACATTAGCGACACTTTTCTCCTTGTATTTAATGTATCCATATTCTTTTATTCATTAAAAACTTTACAAAACCAAAATGAGGGAACCATCAACATTCATACTATTTCAACATCCCATAACATCTCTTAAACATGGAATCAATCCTTGTTTCCCTTGGTTAGAGTATCTTCAATGAGTCATCGATGTCTACATTGATTCTATTTGTCTACATCACCTCCCATATCCCAATATGTACCACTATGAATCCTTAGAGTTTCCTTCATTGGCTATTCATATTCTTATATCCACCCAATCCTCAGTCCTAGTCTTTCATAAGTAATTATATAACCTTTTTATTACTCGACATTAGGTCATTTTGTGTTTTATTAGCTATTACTACTGCCCATGTCAACCATCATTTATGCTCCACCCAAGGGAAGTCTTGAGTCTCATCGTTATTGGCCAAATCTTATGTGTCATTGTCAATATCCTAGTCCATTATAGTTGCTTACTTGTTGATCCTTTTGATCTATAGGGACTTCCCATCCTTTTCTCTCATGTACTCACTCCCATCAATATCAAATCATGTTATTTTGGGAGTGTGTGTTTCTTGGTTTTTGTTTCCATCACTAGTGGTGAACCCTTGATTGAACAGAGAAAGACATATTTTCTCTTTGATTTAGTAGGCTCCCCAATGCTTGACATCAGATCATTATCACATCAGGGCGAGTTATACACTATGATGGTTACAACATTCCAGTTCCAGTCGAAGACTCCCGAGCTTGTATGGTTATCAATGCCCTCAAGTGGGAACCCTCTTTAGATGGATCACTATAGGTTCCATACCCCTTCCTCCCAATCAATAGTCCTCTGTTATTACTTTTGTTTCCATGGGAAAAACATGTTTCCACACAATGATTTTTCAATTATAACACTCTTTTTGGTAATTATTTCTACTATCTTCCTACAGGTAATACCATGTCTTCTATTGTAATGTAATTTGGTAGTTTCATGAGCATGGGAATTCCCACCTCATTTGTATATGTGATCACCATCATATGTATGTTTAGTTGTGTTACAGGTGGGATTCATCACTTTTCCATGGGGAGTCCTTTATTCTTGGTCAAATCTCTCTCGCTCTCTCTAGTATTTTTTACAATTACAAGCATGTAATATAGAAAACAATGATGTATTTTATCTATACAGACCTAACCTCACGCGTCAAGGGGAAAATAATATCACCTCATTTTTTCTCATAGGAGACATTTAGGTGATTATTCATAAGCATAATTAATTGAAAATAATATAACATAGTAACACTACCTCATGGTTACTTTACACCACTTCAAAGAGCAAGAAATAAACTTTTAAATTGGGTTTTAATTCACTTGTGTCGATTTTATTCACTGACACTCACAAGAATTGCATGGGATATCCTTCAATACCTATAGAACTCTGCTCACATGAGTGAAATTGACCTCTTTAATGCATTTAAGGTGGTATGATTGAATTAGGTGGTTCTCAAACTCTCATCCCATTAATGAGGAGTACTTCGGTACCACCAACGTCTCTTTCAAGAATTGGGAACCCACTTGAATGAAGAGCTTTCACATTAAATCTAGTTCTTCATAGAGTTCAAAATTTTCCTATAAATCAAATCCATCGGGTAGCATTTGAAGAAGAGAAAAATTGTAAGGTTATGTTGAAGGAATGATATTGGAGATTGATCATCTCACTCTCTCATATCTACCATTCATTTCCCTCATGCTTGCTTGTGTTCTTTCTTCAAAGAAAAAAGACTTATTCATTAACAATTGTTATAGAGAGCTTTCAAGAAGCAAAAGAACCCATCTCAAGGAGAGTGATGGAGCCTATTTGCATCTAAGCATTCTCACTATGTGTTGTTACTCATTTAATGCTTTTCCATTAAACTTATATATGAGTATTGTTGTTTCCCTACAAATCCTTGTGTTTAAATAACACTCTTGTGGTTGAACTTGTAGTTTAGTTGCACATATGCTTTATTGTTTTTTATTTTCTATTATAATACTTTTGTTCTTGTCCCACAACTAACCATTGTCTTTTTTTTAGCTTATAGGATATCTTAACACAAGGTTTTTTCTCACTAATGAAAGAAATCTTGAACACAATCCCCACAAAGAACAAAATGTGGGTTTGTGTTGTGTCTTGAGATAGGTATAGTGTGATCACAATAAGAAAAGGTATTAAGTCACATACCAAACACTTAAATTAACATAATAAACCCAAGTACACACAATTTACACAAGACAAGAATGTGGATCACAACTCCAAAATAAATAATAGAGATGAATTACACAATAATGTTTTATAGAATAAAAATTCCTCCAAATAACCCCAATATATTTATATGTCCAATTCACATGTTCTTACCAATAAAGACTACATTTACCTCTTATACATATTCTATTCCATTGCACATGCGGGTTGTTTATTATGTCTACCATTATTACATATACATTTAACCCCATATATTCCCTCCTTGGGGTCATATCATATACATTTAATCCCATATCTGCCTCTGTCGGGGTCATAACATAGTACTTTCTTTGAAAATATTTGTCATCAAAGTTTTACAGTTAAGAGTTTTACATGTGATGCAATCAAGTAATATGATTTCCTTATATTCTTGTTCTCTTGCTACTACTGATGATAATCCATTCATCCAAATTCAATTCTTTTTGGTCTTAATTCTTTATAGCTACTTGTTGGATAATTTTCTTTCCTTTTATCCCACATGTTGTTGTTGTAACTTCTCCAAATTCTTGTTGTTGTTGGTCTTTGATAATATCCTATTGAATAATATTTTTATGACACCCTATTCCTTGAATTTCACTAATTATTCCATATACTTCCTTGGTAATGCTAATAATGATCTTCTTGTCTTTCTTGGTAATGAGGGTGTCCTTATGGTTTCATCTTTGATGGTTTTCCTTCATTATGCCCACCAATATGTTCAGTCTTGTTTTTAAAGATAATGCCATCCTCTATCATTTATGCTTGGTCTTTGATTATTACGACCTTTGAGATAATATTGTCATATTTGACATGTATATCATTATGTTGGAGCTCAACTTCTTCAAATATTTTCTGGTGGCCTTCTTGAAACTTGCCATTATTATCCTTTTGAAGCTACGAGGTGATGTTATCCATCAAATTATTACATCTTCAATTCTAGATTTCATTTCTAATCAAATTTATCTCATCAATATTTAGGGATTCTTCAACCTTATTGCAACTTTCAACTTTATTTCATTTGGTAGCATTCTCTTCAACTACTATAGTAATATCTTCATCTTTATTCTTTAATTTATACTCTTGTAGATGATTTTTCTGTTGGAAAGTTAGTTGTCATTGATGTAAACTCTAGAATAAGTCTAGAAGCATTGATACCAACCATAGAAGAAGCATGTCAACCCTAGAAGAAGATATGGAAATATGGTTGAGTGGTCAGGTGGTTGAGAAGCCCCAATGGTGTCGTCATGGAGCCCAAAGTTATTTGAGGAAAAATAACATGAAGGAAATAAAAATTGAATGTAACACATCCACAGATGGATAGTTCATGTTGTGTCATTTCCAACAGTAGGTGGTACGTCATGTGGTTCCTCACGGTTGAGGAGATATGACCTCTTGAAGTTGGAAGCCTTGAAGAATGGTTAAGAAGCCCCTAAATTGTTTCAACAAGAAGTTACAAGTCATTAATTAAGGGTAAAATAGTTATAACAAGAAATTACAGGTCGAACCTAAAGTTAAGGAAATAAGTTACTTAGAAAAATTATAAATGCAAAACAAGAAGCCTCTCATTTGTACACACAAGTTTATTGAATATCTTCTAAGTGAGAAAGTGATCTATTGTCTAATATGAGATGATGAATATGAGGTAGCGAAGGGAAGCGGATGAGAAGTTTCAATATTGCAGGTGTGCGAAGGGTTTTTCTGAAAACCCTAATTTAGTTGAGCCTCGCGGGTCAGGCTACAGGTTTCCCGCGAGGCACCCCCACGGGTTGTACGATGCTAATCATGTGAGGCCCCATGAGATAATTGGCCTCTGTCCACTGAGGCTGAGGGAATTTTGAGAAAGATGCTTGTTCCATGTTTTTGAAGTCTGAGCAAGGTATGATGATGTAGTAATGTCTATTACATAGGTAAAGGTATGTCTATATGCATGTTTTGAGGGTTATGTTTTGGTGATGTTATGGCACATGCTTGAGGCATGTATTGGTGATCATGGTACATGATAAGGAACACCTTGGTGATGTTATGGTACATTGTTAGAAGTATATCTTGGTTGTATTGGTATCTGGTTTGGTATATGTCATGGTGATGTTATCACATGCTTGAGGCACATACTAATGATGTTGGCACATGTTTGAGGCATATACTTAGTATATGATTTTGGATGTTATGGAATATGTATGAGGCATATATTTTGGTACTTGGTTGAGGCACATCATTGATGATATATTATGATACATGGTGTATGGCATGATTGAGACACATCATGAGTGATATGGTATATGGTTGAGGCACATCTCATGGTACATGGTTTATGGCATATCTTTTGGTTTAAGGAGTATCTTGGACATTGGGCACATTGTTTGAGATATATTTTGGTATACGTATGAGGAATTTATTGGTTGGATCCAGTTGGTGTTGGAGAATTTATAAGTTGGTGCTTCCTATGAATGTAATCTTTGATATATAAGAAATCATTTCTTGGTTTTCTCCCATTTGGGTTTCCACATAATTTATGGTGTACTGTGTAATTGATGTGATATTGTTGAATGATATTAATTATGGTTATATTCTCATGATATATTAAATGCAATCATAAATTATATATTGTTGATAAAGTTGATGATTACATATTCTGGTTAAAAGTGGTGATAATTGCATAATATTGATTCACCCCCCCCAATCTCAGTATTCCAACAATTGGAATCAGAGCATGTCCTTAAGAAATAGGTCTAACCACTGGAAGGTAGATCATGGCTAATGGATACTTAAAAAATGGAATACCAATGTTTGACGGTTAGAATGCTAAAAAATATGAGGTGTGGAGCACAAGAATGAAAACATTTTTATAGGCACATGGATTTGACGTTTGACAATTAGTTTTTATAGGATACACTAATTCAAAGAAACCAAAGACTGTATCCAAGAAGGAATTGAAGATTAAAAACAAAATAGCAATGTATTTCATCTTGGAAGGTTTACCTGATCCAGTAAAAGATAAAGTGGGAAAATGTTCATCAACCAAAGAACTGTGGGAAAATCTACATAATCTATATTCCAACAGATCTCATAAAATCATGATGCAGGAGCATCTCTCCACGTCAGCCAGCCAGCCAGCCAGTCACGCCAACGAATTCAAATTGCACGCTAAAAGAGAGGTACAGCCTCATTTAAATTTGAAATGAATGTAATTTAAATGCTTAGGCTGTTGAGCCAGGAAGTCATGCCTTTGTGCAGGCGTAGAGTAGATCGGCCTTTAATGTGTGTAATGGCTGAGATCTAGATCCGATTCTAGACTAGACAGCCCATTCAATGCAATTGAATAGGGTAGGTTGGAGGGAAGTGCTCTAAGAGCCCCCTCAGGTAAAAGAGATTTTCAGATCTCATTTTGAGTTAGATGAGTAGAGGTTGAGTTGTAGAGCCATAGAGAGAGAGAGAGCTTGAGAACACCTTGTAATTACAAGCATTTGCCATTTTAATATAAACATAAGCAGTTTTTCCTGCATGAATTCTGTATTTTGTGGATGTCTGTGTGTGTTCCATTGTATGTTGTAGATGTATGTTATGTTAATGCATTCTGCAGGAGTTTTTTGGTTTCAGGCTTGAGAGGTCTTTGAGGTTTCATGTCAGGAGGGCATGACAGAGTGCTGCGGACTCTGAATACCGGTGCACAGAGGATGCACTTTTGAATTCTACGGGTTCAGACGGAGACGTGCTGCGGCACAGAAGCTGAAGTCAACAACTTGAGAGGAAGACCTCAAGGTTGCTGAATACCTTGGAGGCAAGGCTGTGTGGGAAAAGACACAGTTACAGATAGAATCTCTGAGGAGTTCTGTAGAGCTCTGCCAGGTGGGCATTGAGCAGGTGCAAGGAGGGCGCAGAGGAAGAACTCTCCTGTGAGTACAGAAGAAACAGAATAACTGAGGATTCTGAGAGCTCTGCCAGGTGGGCATTGAGCAAGTGCATAAGGGGGACAGGGAGACAGAACTATTGAACGTTCTGTGGAAAGAAGACACTCTGCCAGGAGGGCATCGAGGTTTTGTGTAGGCAGGCACAGAAAGGAAGAAGAGAACTCTTTTGAGTTATGTGATTTGAGGAAGAGTCCACTAGGGGATCTTCACAGGGTTGTTGAACACCCTGAAATCACTCAGCAGGAGGCTGCTTGAGTAGTAGACAACCAAGAGGGGGTCAAATTCTCCATCTGCGAGAGAAGGAGGAAGAACTGAGTTTTCTGTGGAGGCCGAGGCTACAGGAAATATTTGAGGAAAGACAACACCTGCGTGTGCATGCGAGGACTCTGCAAGGAGTGCAGAAGTCAAAGAATCCTTTAAGGATTTGGCGTACAAGCTCAGGAGGAATAGCGTTACCGAGAATGTACGGCGAGAACTCAAGCAAAGGAGTTCACAGAGAAGAAAGAGAACAAAGGTCGAGGCCTTTGGGAGACTTGGAATTCTTCCAAGCATAGGAAGGAGTGCATAAGATCAGGAGAGAATAACAACTGTCAGATTGGTTGAAGGAAGAGATCTAGACCATTGAGATTTTATGTCCAGGAGGGACTCAGGAGAAGCGCACAGAGGGGGAGATCGATAGTCATTGGATCTCATTCAGAAAACACGTCAGCCGTTGGATCAGGAGAAGATGCTCGGAGTTTAGTCTCTGGAGTGTGCGCAGGAGGGGAGACTGTGGGTCGTCGGATGTTCACACAAAATCTCATAAGCCGTTGGATCGGGCAAGGTGCGTAGAGTTTATCCTCTGGAGGAGCGTCAAGAAAGACGGATCTGAACCGTCAGATCTTAAGTAAATTTCCTGTCAGCCATTGGATTGGTTAAGAGTTGCACGAGGTTTACCTTCGTGGACAGGAGGTGGAAAATCCTGATGAGGGCGTAGCCATCGGGATAGCAGTCATCAGGAAATCGGGATTCTCGAGGTGGAGAAAATCGAGACACTTCGAGTCTCGAAATGCCGGGAAGATCTGGACCGTCCGTTAGCGGAGACACGTGGCGGAGATATGAAGAGAGTCAGAGATTGGAGTTTCACGAGTCTAAAGGATGAGGTGTCTGGGACACTTGAAGTCGTGAACCCCAAGATTTAATATGGACCGTCCATCCATTTGGGACCCGTGTCAAAAATCCACAGAGAGTCGGGATATTTGGCATCGGGAAATCGGAGTTCCTGAGGTCGAAGGAGTTGGGACATCACAAGTCTTGAAACCCCGACGAGATCAGATCCATCTGTTTGTGGGGACACGTGGGAAATATCGGGAGCCCATCGACATATCAGAGGTTTGGGAGGAAATACTTCTGGAGCACCAGAAGTCACGAAAGCGTGAGACTGGATCGGGACCGCCCATCTAGAAGGGACGCGTGGAAGAGATCGGCGTTGTCGGGTAAAGTCCCGACTGGAAGTCATTGATCGACGTTTGGGCCATCAAGATATCAGATATCCTGAGGTCGAAGGAATTGGGACGCTATAAGTCTCGAAACAGCGAGATCATATTTGGACCGTCCATCAAGGTGAGACACGTGGTGGAGATCTGAAGAGATTCGAGAAATCGGGAGTTATGAGGGTAAAGGATCGGGAAAATCCATGTTGGAAACCCCATAGATGATCGGAGCCATCCATCAGTTGGGACACATGGACGAGATCGAGAGTCCATCGTCATTTCAGTCATTGGGACTCATATAGGTAAGTGTTTTGGTTTGCAGATTGGTGAAACAACGAGGACTGATCTGAATCGTCCATCCACTTGGGATGCATGTCAGAGATCTGAAGGGAGTCGGAGTTCGGAATTTCACGAGTCCAAGGGATGAGGCATCCAGGACATCAGAAGTCACGAAATCCCGACAAGGAGATCGTCCATCGGAGTTGGGATCATTGGGATATCGGGGATCCTGGTGACAAAGTGTTTACGCATTTTGAAATCGCGAACCGCGAAACCCCAATGAGGAGGAAGGTGTCACCCTGTGGTCAGCTATCAGTACGTTGGAAAGGAGGGAAGCGCCATTTGTGGGAGCCAGCTGTCAGCCTGGCGGAGAATCAGGATTCAAGGGATCGCGAATTCGGAGGATGATTGCATTTCGACATTGGAAAGCTCGAAACCCCGATGAGGACATGAGACTGCGGTCTTATGAAATAGAGGTCACGTGGACTAGGGACTTATCCTGGAGGGATAACGGGGATTGGAGAGCATCAGGAAATTGAACCCCAAAATCCCAACAGAAAGGCATAAGGCTGCGGTCATATAAGAGGCTAGTCATATGGACTAGAGGACATAGCCAGGAGGGGATAAGGCCGGGCAGAGAGCTCATCGGTGATCGGGAATTCGAGAGTGCTGGAACTCTTGACATTGGGAGGGACGAAACCCTGAAGCCCAATATTCAGATTCCTATGGGGAATTTGTTCACGGTCCGGTGCAGAGGCCGAGTCAGGGAAAGAGAAGACCAGTGGGTCAGATTTTCACAGGGATTCCATTGGGAGTCCAAAGAGCTAGTTCAGCTCGAAGAGGGGATTAGAACGATCTTGTGAGCAACGAGAGCGTGATGTGTTGTGGTGGATCGTGAGTTTTTTTTTTCTCATTCCGTCAAGTGGTATCAGAGCAGGAAATTCATCTATATATTTCAGGTAAGAGAAGCAGGGAGATAAGAGAATACTCTGATACACGTCAAGTGGTATTAGAGTAGGAAATTCATCTGTATATTTCAGGTGAAGGAAGACAGAGTTGCTAAGGACTCTGTAAGGATTGTTTGCAGGTAGGCAGCAGTCGAGAAGACAGTCAGGGAGACTGTAGGAGGATGAAGCTGGTAGAACTCTTAGTGCGGAGTGACAGCAGCAGATTTGCTAGGAAAGCAAACAGAAGCAACAACATGGCTACTGAAGGCTGTAGGTATGCTGGGAGGAAAGAGCTATGGAGCCAAGAAGATATAGATGAAAAGCTCGCTGATATAAATAAATAAATAGAAAAGATTGCATTGAATATTCAACAGAAAGACAAGCCGATATGGGTGTATGAATGGCCCATGAAGGAAGCCAAAAGCAAAATGGCCAGTCAAGGAGTTGATGGTCAGAAGACAACAGATGTTGTTAACAGGACGGTTGAGGTATTTGAACCAGAGACGGGGAGAAGTCTCAATGATTGGGAAATTGAAATGGGATCGGATCATGATCTCAAGCACTGCCAGGAGGGCAGAGAAGAAATTCCAGTTTGCCAGGTGGGCAACAAGTTGAGATCACTGCGGGATCTCATGGACTGTCAGGAGGACAGCCAGGGAATTTCAACTTGCCAGGAGGGAAATGATAAGAGTTCACTGCGGGATCTCGAATACTGCCAGGAGGGCAGCAGAAGCATCCCATATTGCCAGGTGGGTAGGTATGAGAAAATGAGTTAGAATCAGCCAGAGGAGCTGACAAAGCAGGTGAGCTCGAAAAGGGATCAACAGATGTAGCTGATAGAGGAGGAAGATATGAGATATCTTCTGATGATTCAAGGAATTGGAGTATTCCTACCATTTGCCCAGGAGGAGGTAGAAATCTGTGTTGCAGATGGTGTAGCCACAACAGAAGAACAGTCACAACTGACGATGACTGTCAGGGAAGAAGAAGGATTGGAGCAGACTTTGGAAGCTGCCCAAGCAGATGAAGGAGATGAGCATTCTGAGGAATGGCTCATTACTTCCAGCCAAGAAGATGAAAGAGATGTAGCATTGGAGCTGACAGCAAAAGAAGCAGAAAATGAAGACGAGCATTCCGAGGAATGGCTCAGTATTTTCAGCCAGGAGACTGAAAAGACTGCAACAGGGGAGGTTGCAGAAGTAGAGGAAGAAGAAGCAGACAACATTTTCTTTGTTGATCTGTGGGAATAGATTGAATCCCTGGAAGAAAGGGTGAAAGTGCAGGGCATGCACATCCAAAAAGTAAAGTTGGAAATTGATGAAGGAGGCATGGGAGATCATGATGATCTGCTCATGTGCCAAAAAAATTTGCATCTGAGGAGACTGCAAGAATAGAGCCAGCCACTGGAGTAGCTGGACGAAGTAATAGAAGAGATCATAAGGCTGATGTTGGGGTCAACAAAGACTGCCAGTGAGGAAAGGCTGAGCAGAAGAGAAGTAGCAGCAACAACACAGAAGCAGCAGCAGCAACATAATGGAGAAGATGGGAAGCTCCAAATGTTTGTTTGGGATCCAGGAGGATTTCCAATCGTTGAGAGGGGAAGCTCATGAGCAGGAGCTCATGATTTTGCAGCTGAGGAGTTTGATGCAGGATCATCTCTCCATGTCAGCTAGTCAGCCAGCCAGTCACGACAACGAATTCAAATCGCACGCTAAAAGAGAGGCGCAGCCTCATTTAAATTTGAAATGAATGTAATTTAAATGCTTAGGCTGTTGAGCCAGGAAGTCGTGCCTTTGTGCAGGCGTAGAGTAGATCAACCTGTAATGTGTGTAATGGCTGAGATCTAGATCCAATTCTAGACTAGACATCCCATTCAATGCAATTGAATAGGGTAGGTTGGAGGGAAGCGCTCTAAGAGCCCCCTCAGGTAAAAGAGATTTTCAGATCTCATTTTGAGTTAAATGAGTAGAGGTTGAGTTGTAGAGCCATAGAGAGAGAGAGCTTGAGAACACCTTGTAATTACAGGCATTTTCCATTTTAATATAAACAGAAGCAGTTTTTCCTGCATGAATTCTGTATTTTGTGGATGTCTGTGTGTGTTCCATTGTATGTTGTAGATGTATGTTATGTTAATGCATTATGCAGGAGTTGTTTGGTTTTAGGATTGAGAGGTCTTTGAGGTTTCATGTCAGGAGGGCATGACAGAGTGCTGCGGACTCTGAATACCGGTGCACAGAGGATGCACTTCTGAATTCTGCGGGTTTAGACAGAGACGTGCTACGGCATAGAATCTGAAGTCAACATCTTGAGAGGAAGACCTCAAGGTTGTTGAATACCTTGGAGGCAAGGCTGTGTGGGAAAAGACACAGTTGCAGACAGAATCTCTGAGGAGTTATGTAGAGCTCTTCCAGGTGGGTATTGAGCAGGTGCAAGGAGGGCGCAGAGGAAGAACTCTCCTGTGAGTTCAGAAGAAACAGAATCACTGAGGATTCTGAGAGCTCTGCCAGGTGGGCATTGAGCAAGTGCATAAGGGGCACAGGGAGACATAACTGCTGAACGTTTTTTTGAAAGAAGACACTCTGCCAGGAGGGCATCGAGGTTTTGTGCAGGCAGGCACAAAAAGGAAGAAGATAACTCTTTTGAGTTCTGTGATTTGAGGAAGAGTCCACTGGGGGATCTTCACAGGGTTGCTGAACACCCTGAAAGAACTCAGCAGGAGGTTGCTTGAGTAGCAGACAATCAAGAGGGGGTCAAATTCTCCATCTGCGGGAGAAGGATGAAGAACCGAGTTTTCTATGGAGGCCGAGGCTACAGGAAATATTTGAGGAAAGACAACACCTGCGTGTGAATGCGAGGACTCTGCAAGGAGTGCAGAGGTCAAAGAATCCTTTAAGGATTTGGCGTACAAGCTCAGGAGGAATAGCATTACCGAGAACGTACGGCGAGAACTCAAGCAAAGGAGCTCGCAGAGAAGAAAGAGAACAAAGGTCGAGGCCTTTGGGATACTTGGAATTATTTCAAGCATAGGAAGGAGTGCGTAAGCTTAGGAGAGCACATCAACCGTCAGATTGGTTGAAGGAAGAGATCTGGACCGTTGAGATTTTACGTCCAGGAGGGACTCAGGAGAAGCGCACAGAGAGGGAGATCGATAGTCGTTGGATCTCATTTAGAAAACACGTCATCCGTTGGATCGGGAGAAGATGCTCGGAGTTTAGTCTCTGGAGTGTGCGCAGGAAGGGAGACTGTGGGCTGTTGGATGTTCACACAGAATCCCGTAAGCCGTTGGATCGGGCAAGGCGCACAGAGTTTAGCCTCTGGAGGAGCGTCAATAAGGATGGATCTGAACCGTCAGATATTGAGCAAATTTCCCGTCAGCCGTCGGATTGGTTAGGAGATGCACGAAGTTTACCTTTGTGGATAGGAGGTGGAAAATCCCGATGAGGGTGTAGCCATCGGGATAGCAGTCATCGATAAATCGGGATTCTCGAGGTGGAGAAAATTGAGACACTTCGAATATTGAAACGTCAGGAAGATCTGAACTGTCTGTTAGCGGAGACACGTGGTGGAGATCTGAAGAGAGTCGGAGATCGGAGTTTCACGAGTCTAAAGGATGAGGCATCTGGGACACTTGAAGTCGCGAAACCTGAGAGTTAATCTGGACCGTCCATCCATTTGGGACGCGTGCCAGAAATCCACAGAGAGTCAGGATATTCGGCATCGGGAAATCGGAGTTCCTGAGGTCAAAGGAGTTGGGACATCACAAGTCTCGAAACCCCGACGAGATCAGAGCCGTCTGTTTGTGGGGACACGTGGGCGAGATCGGGAGCCCATCAGAATATTGGAGGTTTGGGAGGCAAGACTTCCAGAGCACCAGAAGTCGTGAAAGCGTGAGACTGGATCGGGACCGCCCATCTAGAAGGGACGCGTGGCAGAGATCGGTGCCGTCGGGGAAAGTCCTAACACGAAGTTGTTGATCGACGTTTTGGCCATCGGGATATTGGAGATCCTGAGGTCGAAGGAATTGGGATGCTATAAGTCTCGAAACAGCGAGATCAGATCTAGACCATCCATCAGGGTGAGACACGTGGCGAAGATCTTAAGAGATTCGACAAATCGTGAGTTCTGAGGGTAAAGGATCAGGAAAATCCATGTTGGAAACCCCGTAGATGATCGGAGCCATCCATCAGTTGGGACACGTGGACAAGATCGGAAGTCCATCAACATTTCGGTCATTGGGACTCATATAGGTAAGTGTTTTGGTTTGCAGATTGGCGAAACAGCGAGGATTGATCTGAACCGTCCATCCACTTGGGATGCGTGTCAGAGATCTGAAGGGAGTTGGAGTTCAACATTTCGTGAGTCCAAGGGACGAGGCGTCCAGGACATCAAAAGTCGTGAAATCTTGAGGGTAAATCAGGGCCGTCCATCTTGGGAGGACGCGTGGAAGCAATCGAAGCCATCGAGAAAAGTCTCGACAAGGAGATCGTCCATCGGAGTTGGGATCATCGGGATATCAGGGATCCTGGTGACAAAGTGTTTACGCATTTTGAAATTGCGAACCACGAAACCCTAACGAGGAGGAAGGTGTCACCCTGTGGCCAGCTGTCAGTACGTCAGAAAGGAGGGAAGCGCCATTTGTGGGAGCCAGTTGTCAGCTTGGCGGAGAATCGGGATTCGAGGGATCGCGAATCCGGAGGATGATTGCATTTCGACATTGGAAAGCTCGAAACCCCGATGAGGACATGAGACTGTGTTCTTTTGAAATAGAGGTCACGTGGACCAGGGGCTTAGCCTGGAGGGCTAACGGGGATTGGAGAGCATCTGGAAATTGAACCCCAAAACCCCGACATAAAGGCATAAGGCTGCGGTCATATAAGAGGCTAGTCATATGGACTAGAGGACATAGCTAGGAGGGGCTAAGGCCGGGCAGAGAGCTCATCGATGATTGGGAATTCGAGAGTGTTGGAACTCTTGACATCGGGAGGGACGAAACCCCGAAGCCCGATATTCAGATTCCTATGGGGAATTTGTTCACGGTCTGGTGCAGAGGCCGAGTCAGGGAAAGAGAAGACCTGTGGGTCAGATTTTCACAGGGATTCCATTGGGAGTCCAAAGATCTAGTTCATCTTGAAGAGGGGATTAGAACGATCTGGTGAGCAACGAGAGTGCGACGGGTTGTGGTGGATCGTGAGTTTTTTTTTTCTCACTGCGTCAAATCATAGAGCTAGATCATATTAAACAAGATGCAGTGAAATAATGAGAATAAATTTGCTCATCATGTCAGACAGGTTCTGAAGAAGAATATTGTGAAGAAGGTATAGTGGATCTTGAGGTTGAACTAATCAATGCTTTAAGTGAGCTAGATAAGAAAAGAAGGGAAAATAAATATCAGAAGGAAGAATTGATCAGGCTAAAGGAAAGTTCTAGAGAAGTCAAGAAGGTTTTTATAAATCTAAAAGCTCAGCTGGAAGAAGCCAAAATGATTGAAGAAAATATCAAGGATTAGTTGAAAGAGAAACATTGTTTAGAAGCCGAAATAATATCACAAAAAAAGGAAGAAGAAAAGAGAGAAGGAATTTTTACAAGAAACCTTAAGGAAATATATAAGAACTTAAACAGTCTTGAAGCAAAATTTAGTCAACAAGAAAGAATACTTGAAGAAGAAATCATCACCTTGAAGACCCAACTTGAAGAAGCAAAGAGAAGAAAATAAGTTATGAGGATCCAGAAGATGAAGAAAGAAGAAGACTGTGAGAATCTTGAAAAAGAAGTTGTCACATTAAGAGTTAAAATTGTTAAGCTCAAAAAGAATGTTGAAGAGAGAGGAAGATCCACATCACTAGTAAAGAAAGTTGAAGAGAAATGTTACAAGAACAATGATGAGAAGGCTAAGAGTTACACATAAATCATCAAAGGACCCATCAAGAAAGAAGATCCTTCAAAGGAGAAGATTCCAAAAATGAAGAAGAATCAAGAAGAAGAGTACAAGAGAGAAGGATATCAAAGAAGCTTCAATCATTATGAAGGAAACAACAAAAGAGAAGATCGTGATCAACAAAGGTATGAATTCATAAGGGCTACATCACAAAGAAGATAATTTACTTCCAGGTATCAAAGTTTCTTTTATGGTTATTGTTTTAATTGTAATGACTTTGGATATAAAGTTGTAGATTGTAGAGCTTATAGAAGAAATATTCAAGAAATAAATGCTTATGTGGCTCCATACAATATTGAGTGTTACAAATTCCACAATTATGGACACATAGTTCATGATTGTATAAGGATGATGGACACTTCTATGAAAGAAAACACTGATATCATATGCAAGAAGGTTTGGAAAAGAAAGAAAGAATATGTGAATAAAGAACAGGTAAAGGAATAACAGGTGAATCAAGAACTCCCAAGAATCATACTCTCAGGATTTGCATTAGTACAATATCATGATGAATCTATAGGCAAAGAGGAAGATGTCATAATTCAATAAGATGATGAAGAGGAAGATGTCATAATTCATATGATAGAAGAATAAGATTACTCCGCATTAGGGCGAATTCCTCTACCTTTTTGAGCCATTCGGCTTGGAGACTCCCTACAATGTGACTATTGAAGAGGGGGAGTCAAAGCAACAATTATAGATCAGAGAACTATATTTCGAGTAGTCTGAAGTGTTTTCATATTTTAGAAAGGAGGATTCATAATGAATTAAGGCAATGATTCATAATTGTATTCCAAGCATGTATTCATACATGGATATATTTAGTACAGGTTGTTCCATACATGTAGAGTTTGATTTTTAGATTGAGAAGACAACTTGAAGAGAAAGAATATGTTGTGATCAATGACAACAGATGGGTCAGCATTTTGTGCAATTGATTAGCAAAATTACGGATATTTTTACGACACGTGGACATAGATGGATTCATGAGATATTTGGAAGGTCTAGATAGATATATCATAGTGGACGAAGGCATATTGACAAGTGGAATTAGTTAGTGACAGGAGGGAAAGTAGTGAAATGAACAACATAACAGGGGAAGAGAAACTATCAGTAGAATCCATACCATTAGAGGGAAATCGTTGAAAAGTATGGTCATTGATGTCTAAGCAGTGAACATGAAAAGATATGAATATATAAATTCAAGTAATTTTGAATTATTTTCATATATGTTAGTGAATTACAAGAGGAAGAACCAATGGACAAGAAGCACTGGAATACATGAAAGAAATCATGTACAAGAAGCCCCACATTGATCTATATGACATCTTGCAAAAGAAGACAAGGGGAGAGAAATTTCCAAAGGAAGTTACTCTTAGTGTCAAAGGGAAGAGAAATATCAGAATCATGAAGATAAGGGGAGTGCATGAAGATAGAGAAAGATTGTTTAGAAACAATATACTTTTAGGGGGAGTCACTCCTTGATACCGATATCAAAAGGGAAGAAAATGATCAGGAGAGAAAGATCAGAAGCATGAATATAGATGAAGCATCCCAAAAGAGAGTCACCCCTTGCCATTGATGCCAAAGGGGGAGACAAACACGAGGAGAGAAATATCGGGAGCATTGGTCACATGTGGAGTAAGAGTGTTGCCATTAATGCCAAAGGGGGAGATTGTTGGAAATTTAGTTGTCATTGATTTCAACTCTAGAAGAAGTCTAGAAGCATTGATTTCAACCATAGAAGAAGCATGTCAATCCTAGAAGAAGCCTTGGAAATATGAATAAGTGGTCAAGTGGTTGAGAAGCCCCAACGGTGTGGTCATGGAGCCCAAATTTGTTTGAGGAAAAAGGCCATGAAGGAAATTGAAATTGAATGTAACACATCCATATATGGATAGTCCTCATTGTGTTTTTTCCAACAGTAGGTGGTACGTCATGTGGTTCCTCACAGTTGAGGATATATTCCCTCTTGAAGTTGGAAGACTCGAAGAATGGTTAAGAAGCCCCTAAATGGTTGCAACAAGAAGTTACAAGTTATTAATTAAGGGTAAAACAATTATAACAATAAATTATAGGTGAACCCTAAAGTTAAGGAAATAAGTTACTTAGAAAAAGTATAAATACACAACAAGAAGCCTATCATTTGTACACACAAGTTTATTGAATATCTTCTAAGTGAGAAAGTGATCTATTGTCTAATATGAGATGAAAAATATGAGGTAGCAGAGGAGAAGTTTCAGGATTGCAGGTGTGCGAAGGCTTTTTTTTTAAACCCTGATTTAGATGACCCCTGCAAGTCAGGCTACATGTGTCTCGCGCGGCACCCTCACGGGTTGTATGGTGCTCGTCATGCAAGGCCTCGTGAGATAACTGACCTTTGTCCAGTGAGGATGAGGGAAATTTAGGAAAGATTCTTGTTCCATGTTGCCAAAGTTTGAGCAAGGTATGATGATGCATTCAGGTCTGTTAGAGAGGTAAAGGTATGTCTATATGCATGTTTTGAGGGTTATGTCTTGGTTATGTTATGGTACATGATTGAGGCGTGTCTTGGTGATCATTGTAGATGATAAGGCACACCTTGGTGAAGTTATGGTACATTGTTAGAAGTATATATTGGCTATCTTGGTATCTGGCTTGTTATATGTCATGGTGATGTTATCACATGCTTGAGGCACATATTAGTGATGTTGACACATGTTTGAGGCATATACTTAGTATATGATTTTGGATGTTATGGAATATGTATGAGGCACATATTTTGGTACTTGGTTGAGGAATATCATTGATGACATCTTATGATACATAGTGTATAACATGATTGAGACACATCATGAGTGATACAGGGATGATTTTAAGGATGGAATTTTCTTTTAAAATGTATAAACCTTGGCGAATCTTACTAATCCTTCATATGGAAACTATAAATGTTTTGCGATATTTTTGTAAAAATATTCAAATTTATAAGGATTTTATATAGTTTTTATAAAATTTTAGCGATTTTTAAGGGAAAATAATTTTATCTTATAGAATTTGGGCGAATCATTTTTAAAATAGTGAATCTCGTTTTTTGAAAAACCATGGAAAATTAGCCCATGAGCAAAATTTAGCCCCTAAAATCATCCATGGAGTGATATGGTATATTGTTGAGGCACATCTCATGGTACATGGTTTATGGCATATCTTTTGGTTTGAGGAGCATCTTGGACAATGGGCACATTGTTTGAGATATATTTTGGTATATGTATGAGGAATTTATTGGTGATGTTGATGCATGTTGAGACACATGGTTGATGCATGATATGGTATAGGTTTTGGTACACGATTGATATGGTATATGTTTTGGTACATAGTTGATGCATGTTATGGTACAAGTTTTGGTACATGGTTGATATGGTATAGTTTTTGGTACATGGTTGATGATTGATATGGTACAGGTCGATGATAGTGTATCAATGATAGATTGATAATGATAGGTAGATACAATGGCATGTTGATGTGATAGTGGCAGTGACAGGTTGATGTGATAGTGGCAGTGACAGGTTGATGTGATAGTGACAATGATAAGCTGATGTGATAATGAGAGTGACAATTTGATTGATGTATCAGTGACAGTGGTAGTGATAGTATCAATGGTATTGATAGGTTGAGTCTACACTTATATTTCGTGGCGACAGGAAGGGGAAATGAAAGGGGGTCGTAGCCTCCTTCCGGTTGGAGATGGATAATATAGGGAGTTGGAGCTTCCTTCAGGTTGGAGCCAATAAACTAGGGGGTTGGAGCATCCTTCTAGTTGTAGCTGGAGAATTTAGGGAGTTGTAGCTTCCTTCAGGTTGGAGCTTGTAAATAGGGGGTTGTAACGTCCTTCCAATTGGTGCTGGAGAATTTGGAAGTTGTTACTTCCTATGAATGTAATCTTTGATATATTAGAAAACATTATGTGGTTTTATCCCGTTTGGGTTTCCACGTAAATTATGGTGTACTGTGTAATTGATGTGATATTGTTGAATGGTACTACTTATGGTTATATTATCATGATATATTAAATGTAATCATACATTATATACTTCCGATAAAGTTGATGATTACATATTCTGGTTAAAAGTGGTGATAATTGCATAATACTGATTCACCCCCCCTCTCAGTATTCCAACATTTTCATATTCTTAATATCATTAATGATTTCTTGATTATTCTTACACAACCTTTTGATTTCTTCATATTTATTTTTTAGTTCTCCCCTTGACTCGTCGTTTTCCCACTTTCCTTTGCTACTCTTTTCTCGTTTTAATTTATGAATCTCTTAATAAGTGCTCCATTAAGGGAAGTTATCTTGGACAAATCAACACCCTCCTTCCTAATCTTTTTCTTGATTTAATTCATCTTGAGTTTTATACATCTCCTCCATTTTTTTTCTTCCCTCGATCCATTTATATATGAACAATTCTTCAAATACTTTCCTTGTGGCATAGAGTCTAGTATCTTCATCAAAGATTTTGCACCACTCAAATTTTCACCATGAAAATAAAGGCTTTCCTCAAAAGGAGTTATATCATTTTCCTTGACCCAATGTATATTGTCATGTCCTCTATCCACTCTGAAAATTTAGCTCACTAAGAAAAACCCAAAAATTAGAGTGAAAATGATAATTTGACTTGTTTGAAGGAGCCAAACCTAAGGATTGGTTTCTTGAATATCAATGTTACATAGTGGATCCTTAAATTATCATAATAAAGTCAAGTTATACACACAATGTACACAAGATGGGAACATGGAGCACAACTCCAAAATAGATAATGGAGATGAGTTACATAATAAATCCTTATAGAATAGGAGAAATTCCTTCAAATAACCTCAATAAATTTAGATATCCAATTCACATTTCCTGCCAACAATGACTACATTTACCTTTATATATGCCTATTCTCACCTATTGAATATGTGGGCCCTTTATTACCCATTTTTTTCCATGTAACTATGCATGGGAAATCACTACTTGTGAGGAGTCATATGAAAAGATGCACCTAAGTCAATTAGTCATCCATCATGATCTAAATGTGTACTTGTAGATGGTAAGTCCACAACCTCTCCTTCTTTTGAGACCTTTCTTTCTGCAGAAGGAGTATCATCAATTCCCTTTCTTTTATTAACATTTTTTTATTTACAACATTTCCTATAATTCGCATCTTTACCATATTTCCAACATTTCCTTATAAATTGTTTTGGATATTTAGATCCGCCTCTATATTTATATCCCCCCCACCCCGCCCCCTCCCACTTTTATCTATATCTGTAGGGTGGAATATTACAAATAAGGCATCCTTGGCTACACCCTCCATAGGATTTCTCCTCATTTCCTTTGATAACAAGGTTGAAAGTACATACTAAAACTCTAATATGGAATTATATAAATTTTGAGGTCTAAAATAGGCCATAGGAAAATAATAAAATAATAAAATTAGAGTTAGGAATTTTCAAAAGGAAAGAAAGAAAATTACTTTTTTTTTTGTTATCGTATTTTTGACTTATCTCCTTACATGTTTACTCAAATTTCATGTGTAGGAACTTGTTGGAAGTAGAATTAAATTTCACATCCAATGAGTACCCACTCTACATACTTTTGATAGACCCATAGTGATATAAACTAAAAATACATGAAAAAAAATGTGTTTCTTATAAACTGGAAATACATGAAAAAAACATGTTTATTTTTTAAGAAACACATATTTTTCATGTATTTACAATTAAATCTCATTACGTGTCTACAAAAAGTATGCAAAGTGGGTACTCGTTGGATGTGGAATTTAATTATGCATCCAACGAGTGCCTAAACTTGAAATTTGAATAACCCTATCAGGAGATACAACAAAAATATGATAAAAGTAGTTTTCTTTCTTTCCCTCCAAAAGTATTTACCCTTATGGTTGACATCATCATCTTGAATCATATTGGTTCTTTTAAATTTGATGTTGATAGTACTTTTTTTGTTTAGAGACTCATTTTTTACCTCAAAATTTCTCTAATGATTCAATAGTACTACCAATTGCTACAACTAGATTATTCCATGAGTCTAGCAAATAACATAATAGGGTAATATACTTACAATCTTCCTCCATATTAATATCAATAAAGACAAGTTGAATTATCAGAGTATTAAAGGAATTTACATGCTCTGTAATGGAGTCATCATTATCCATCCTAAGATGATACAACATCCAAGTACACAACCCCTACTTCTTTTGAGGCCTTTTCTTTTGCAGAAGGAGTATCATCAAATCCCTTTCTTTTATTAACATTTTTTTTATTTACAATATTCATTATAATTCCCATATTTACCATATTTCCATCATTTCCTTATAGATTTTTTTGGAGATTTAGATTNNCCCCCCCCCCCACCCCTTTATCTATATCTATAGGGTGGAATCTTACAAATAAGGCATCCTTGACCAGACACTCCATGTATTTTCTTCTCATTTCCTTTTATAAAAATAATGAAACTACATCCTAAAAATATAATGTGGCATTATATAAATTTTGAGGTCTAAAATAGGCCTCAGGAAAATAACAAAATAAGAGTTACGAATTTTCAAATGGAAAGAATTTATTTTTATTTTTTTTGTTATCGTATTTTCGACTTATCTCCTGACATGTTTACTCAAATTTCATGTGTAGGCACTTGTTGGATGTAAAATTAAATTTCACATCCAATGAATACCCACTCTACATACTTTTGATAGATCCACAGTGAGATAAACTAAAAATACATGAAAACATATGTTTCTTATAAACTGGAAATATATGAAAAAACATGTTTTTTTTCAAGAAACACATATTTTTCATGTATTTACGGTTAAATATCACTATGTGTCTATCAAAAGTATGCAAAGTGGGTACTCGTTGGATGTGGAATTTAATTATGCATCCAACGAGTGCCTACACTTGAAATTTGAGTAACCCTATAAGGAGATACATCGAGAATATGATAAAATCAATTTTATTTCTTTCCTTCCAAAATTATTTACCCTCATGGTTGACACCATCATCTTGAATCAAATTGGTTCTTTTAAATTTGTTGTTGATAGCACATTTTTTTTGTTTTGAGGCTCATTTTTTACCTCAAAATTTCTCTAATGATTCAATAGTACTACCAATTGCTGCAACTTGGCGCAAACCCCCTTCCCTCGAAGGGGTTGCTCGACCTCCCGGTCTTGGATCGTTTGAGATACTAAGTCAGAGAGACTCTTCGGGTCCCTTCACTTACCCAAAACCACCATAAATACACAGACCCTTTTCCCCCAAGTGACCACAACTATAACCGTGGGCATATTCCTTCGCAATTCAGACTTCGGGGATATCTCAAGATATTCTTTTGGTTCTGCCTGAAGCGCTCTTCTCCGAATCTCCAGACTTCCGCTACGCGTCAACTCAGATTTTTCAGCCCCACTATAGTTTGGGTTTCGTGACTTAGTGAAACTCTAGGTCTTTTTCCCACGAACTTCCAGACTTCTGACTCCCAGATTCCTTAATCTCCTGCCACGTGCTCTCCTCGCGATCAATGACTGAAATCAAATCATGAGTTCGGACTTCACGATTATACACTTACAATCCTTCCATATTTCCCAAACCATGAAGTGTCGAAGTGCTCTGAGGTCAACTTCTATGCGGTTCTCCTAGATCTGATGGTCTGAAATCGTTCGTCTTCCTCCGGGACGAATCTTGTCCGCTGACTCTTATGGGAACTTCAAGGACTTCTCCCCTTGAAGATTTTCCATCGCTCTCCCTCTTGAGCTTAGCTTCCTTGATTTTCTCTCGTTCCTCTAAACGCTCTCTTCGACACTTAGTTGAAATCCTGACCTGCACACACCTTGCAACAAGTTCTCTTCCATGCTCAACTCCTCTGTGGATGATTTTGCACTCCTTGTGATTGTTCTCCAATCGCTTCTATCTTCTGTGACTAAAATTGCGCTATTCCTTCTTGAGATTTCGAGTTCGAAAACTTTGTCACGCACTCCTTGCGGACATCGATATACTCCTTGCACATACAAGTTCTCTCTATCTCTTCTGAGCTTGTGAGTCGAAACAAACTTTGTCAATGCACTCCTTGTGGACGCTATGCACTCCTTGCACTCGCTCGTAGAAGAGAAACAATTGAAACTTATTCACTCTCCACTGTGGCTCATCAATCCTGTAAATGCATTCCTAGATACAAGAACAAGAGATAACAAAGAATTGAAAATAAATAGAAAGTCTACCATTCACTCATTCAGATAGACACAATAAAAACACACAATTGAGACAATCCTCCTCTGTTATATTCATTCAATTGAACTTTACATACATTCTTACACTACTTCTTTGTATCTCCCAGCTCTTGACTACAATGGAATTCTACACATTAGATTCAACAACCTCTTCTCGGAAACAATACAAAGCTTTATACAAAGGGACTCTTCGAGTCTTTTCCCTCCAACTACTCTAGGCTATCCTATCGAAAATAAAAGCTTCCAACTACTTAAAATATATTACAATAAATATCGAGTCAGACAGGTAAGAGTAGACACTCCAAATATGTGCTGCAATCTTCATATTAAAGAAAAATACATCCCCCCATCGATCTTACGTGATGGCTTAGCCTCTGATCATTAAATATGCTCATAAATAAAAATCTTTGTCAGGTATTACATTAATACACTAAATTTGGAATTCAAAATATTTCAAAATACACACTAGTGCGCCCAACTATCCTCCACGCGTGCTTTGCTGGCGATGCTCCTGCATCATACTCCTTTGGCTGAAAAATTCATGGAATCATGTCCATGAGCTCCTGCACCGATTTTCCATGTTTTTGTATGTCTGCTTCACCAACCCAACTGGAATCTTCTATCGGGTGTCCTTTCCACTTCACCAAATATTCAAAATACGTTCTCCTTCTGGTCTTCTTACCAACTCGTCGATCTATGATCTTCTCCATTTTTGGCTTCTCTGTTACAATAATCTATTTATCCCATTGGATCTTCCTTTGATCTTCGGATATTCTGGCTCCATCCTCCCTATACGGATACAGGTCAAAATTTTTGAATATGGGCGATATACCCACATCTTCTGGCAGCTCTAATTCATAAGAATTCTCTCCAAATATTCTTAGGATTTTACATGGCCCTATCTTTTTCAATTTTAACTTATTATATGTTCCCCTCGGGAACCTCTCCTTCCTCAAATGTTCTAGAATTTGATCTCCAACTTCAAATTGAAGCTTCCCCCTGTGTTGATCAACTTTGTGCTTGTATTCATTGTTGCTCTTCTTCAACTGCTCCTTGATCTTATTATGAAGTTCCTGCATTTCTACAACGAAGTCTTCAGCTCTCGTGCTCCTAAATTCTCTTTGATTTAGATCTATTAATTTTGACACTCCTCTCAAATTCATTCCATACACTATTTGAAATGGACTTTTCCCAGTGCTTATGTTCACTGAGTCATTGTATGCGAACTCTGCTTGTGCTAGAATCTGATCCCATTGACTATGGTGTTCAGTGACCAAACTCCTCAACAAATATCCTAAGCTTCTATTCACCACTTTGGTCTGTCCATCCGTTTGTGGATGATATGCAGAACTAAAAGATATCTATGTCCCCAACTTTTTCCACAATGTACTCCAGAAATAAACAACAAATTTGGTATCCCTGTCTGAAACTATGCTCCTGGGCAATCCATGGAGTCTCACAATCTCTTTGAAAAACAAATTTGCAACATGCGTTGCATCATTGGTCTTCTAGCATGGGATAAAGTGTGCCATCTTAAAAAATCTATCCACTACAACAAATATGGAATCACTTCCTCTTTGTGTCCTTGGCAATCCCAAAACAAAATCCATGCTTATTGCATCCCAAGGCTTCTCTGGAATAGGAAATGGTTGATACAACCTAATGTTCTGCTTCTTCCCCTTGGCATATTGATAAATTTTACATTTTTTCACAAATATCTTCACCTCTGCTCTCATACCTGGCCAAGAATTTGAATTTTTTAATTGGGCAAATGTTTTTTCATGGCTGAAATGTCCGGCTAGACCTCCACTATGTTTTTCCTTCAGCAAATTCTCCCTCATTGAACACTTTGGTATGCACAACTGGCACCCTTTAAACAAAAACCCATCCTGAATCAGATATTCGACCCACTGGATTCTGTCTCTGAGTACAGGATTCACACACACTTCATATACCTCCCTGAAATATGGATCACTGGGGTACCTTTCCTTAAGGTGATCAAAACCCAAGGTTCTGACCTGAAATTCATGCAGAATCAAAATTCTCCTGCTCAATGCATCAACAACCTTGTTAAAATTACCATAAATGTGTTTAATAACAAAAGTGAAATTTTGCATAAACTCTATCCACTTAGCATGTCTCTGGTTTAACTTCTCCTGTCTAGTTATGAATTGCAAATCTTGATTATCGCTATGTAAAACAAACTCCTTTGGTACGAGATAATGCCTCCATTTCTTCAAGGCTTGAATTATGGCATAGAACTCTTTGTCGTATGTGGAGTACTTCTTCTTGGCTTTGTTCAACTTCTCACTGAAATACAGAATAAGCCTATTATCTTGACTTAAGACTGCTCCAATTGCAACTCCACTCGCATCACATCTCACTTGAAATGTCTTTCTGAAATCCGGTAATACCAGAATCGATTGTTCTGTTATCTTCTCCTTCAATATGTTGAATCTCCTCTTCGCCTCTTCTGTCCATTTGAAAGACTTTTGTCTTTTCTTCACTGAATCCATCATCGAGCACTAATACCACTAAATTTTCTAATGAACTTCTGATAAAAACTTGCTAATCCATGGAAGCTCCTCACCTCAAAGATATTCTTTGGTGGCGGCCATTCTCTGATTGCTTTCACCTTTTCGGGATCCATCTTCAATTCATTTGAAGAAATCACAAAACCCGAATATATGAGTTATGTCTTCATGAAAGAGGAATTTTTCATATTAATCAACAACTTCTCTTGCTGCAACCTCCTCATCACTAGTTTCAAGTGTCTCAAGTTCTCCTCCTTAGTCTTGCTAAAGACTAGTATATCATCCAGATATACAATCACAAATTTTCCAATGAAATATTTTAACACTTCATTCATCAGCCTCATAAAAGTACTTGGGGCGTTTGTTAAGCCAAACATCTTAACAAGCCATTCATACAACCCCTCATTTGTCTTGAATGTTTTTTTCCACTCATCACCTTCCCTCATTCTTATCTAGTGATATCCACTTTTCAAATCTATCTTTGAAAAGTAGTTAGCTCCATTTAGGAAATCCATCAAGTCATCCATCGTTGGCAATGGAAATATGTATCTGATGGTGATATTTTTTTATGGCCCTCGAGTTCCTATTCCTTCTTTACTTCATTCAAGAGTTACTTCCCACTCATGAGATATATACTCATGCTAGCTTCATCCTTCACCTTATTTTCTTCAATTGGTAGCAACATGTGTTTCCTACCATTCTTCTCCAAAGTATAGGTGTTCCTTCTCCCATCATGAATGACATTCCTATTGTACTTCCATGGTCTTCCCAACAAAAAATGACATACATCCATGGGAATCACATCACACATAATTTCATCCATATATCCTTCTATTTTAAATTCAACCAGGCATTGTTTAGTGATTGTTACCCGATGACCTTTCTACAACCATGAGACTTTGTATGATGTCGGGTGTACAGTCGTCTCCAGCTCTAGCTTCTCCACCATATTTTTGGATACTAAGTTGTCAGTGCTCCCACTGTCAATTATCACCTTGCAAACGCTATCCTTCGTTTTGCAGGTTGTCCTGAACAAATTGTTCCTTTGTGATGGCTTTTCAATCTTTGGCTCTTGCTTCAAAAGAACCTTCTTCATCATTAGGATTTCCCATCCTCTGCACCTTCTGCCTTAACATCTTATTTTTGCGCTTTTGAAATGTGAGCTTTGCCTCCTCCTTGTTATAGGATAAATCCGTGAGTGCGGACACAAACCGATCTCCCTAGATCCACCTGGTATCTAGAACAAAACATGACAGAATAATACACTTTCCCTAGATCTGACCTATTGAATGAACTAAGAGATAAGGGTTATGGACATACCTTATGAACGCTCTCCTTAGATCTCTGTTGTTCCAATCTTTGCTTCAATTCTCTCGTCCCGTCCATATCACAACAAAACGAATCAATCGAAGTAAAGGCAGATTAAGATATTCAATGACTAGTCTATACATATGATCAAGGAATTATGTAATAAAGTGACATCATCTTTATGGGAAAGGGACATATTGCTGTATTGAAT
>SNQJ01S0000596.1:278681-325004 GCA_010110895.2 Picea sitchensis
CACTCATCACTTCACTTTACCTCAAGGGGTTACCTTCTAACCATCTTAAACCACTTTCCTTATTTTAGGGCTAACCCACTTCTAACCACTTGTCCACTTAGTAATTTCTCCATTCACTTTATTATTTAAATAATTAATTTTTCATTCATTTTGACTTATAGTACACTCATCACTTCACTTTATTATTTACCTTCTAAAATCTCTTAAACCACTTTGACTACTTTGACATGTTGGGGCTTCTAGATGAGTCATGAGGGTTATCCAACTTCGCATGGCCATAACTCTCTAACCGTGAGGAGTTATGTGATGTTCCACATACCACCGGAAACAACATGAAATTTACTATCAATATAGAATATTCTTACCTGCAAATATATTAAAACTCATACCATTATCCATCAAACAAACTTGGGTCCATTGCCCAAACATTTCTCCAACTTCACATGGTCATAACTCTCTAACCGTGAGGAGTTATGTGGCGTTCCACATACCACCGGAAATAGCATGACATGTATTATCCATATGGAATAGTTTTACCTGAAAATATATCAAAACGCATACCATTATTCATAAAAAAAACTTGGGTCCATTACCCAAACCTTTGTGCTACCGGACTTTCTTCAAGGGTTGACATCAATGACAACCAACCCAAATAATCAACACAAAGGCACCCCCCTAAAGCCAATAACCTCAATTTGATACCAAGTGAAATCTATAAACCTATGAAAGTGAAGCAATGCATATAGGTTCTTAAGCATAATAGAAATAACAACAAAGAAACACATACAGTACATAGAGATTTATCCTAGAAACCCTTAAGCAAGAAAACCAACCTAACTTAAAGCCACACCTATATCTTGTTCATTATATTAACTTGATTGTTCACAATACAATATTTAGGTATACCACAACATTCAAAACCCTAATACACTAACCCAAATTGTATTACAACCCTAATCCTTTAACCAAGATTAAATTACAATGGGCCAAAAAAGCACAAGAAAAGGAAAAAAACAGACCCAAAATCCAACTAGTGTAGTTGTTGGATTTGCACCTAATGCAGTACATATGAAAATAATATAACACATCTCCGAAAATAATGGTGCCCCTCATGTTGAACCATATCTAGAATGGGGTGGAAGGCAAGAGATGTGCTTTGATATGTTGGTCCCAATCAAAGGTAATGGCCTATGAGGTTTTGGGGTGAGTATTTTCATTTTCCTTACATGGAGAATGTCTGGTGAACATTATGTTACTAGAGGTGGAGGGGCTGTACCCAAGTCTAAATGATTGGGTCTCAACAACTTAGTATATATTTTTGGAGGATGGGTCACATAGATAAGGGGTAAATTCAAAGGTCGGGGCTTGTGGAACCTTAATGAAACAAAGTGTTCATGCTAAGGAAGAATGTGTTACGTATTGGTAGAATGAACACCACTAAATTCATTGTGATAATTAAGTTCTAAATGAAGTGCTTAGAATAGCCCCTATTTCAGAACACTGATGAGTTGGGTGATCATAGAGCTTGCAAATGGGATGAGGGTGATAAGACCAATTATGAGTGTTACATTTGTACTTGGCATTGGTGGGGATTGTGAGTTCCCATAACCTAAGTAGCATGCCACCCCCCCATGCAATTGGTTATACCTACATTATGTGTTCTTTCTTATTACTCCCCATGAGTAGTGGTTGATGGCTAATTTTTATTTGATGGAAACCCTAATTATGGCTAAATGGGAAAGAGAGAATAGAGCCAAGTTAATATGCAGGGAAGGTGAATGTGTTTCCCAATGTTGTCTACGAGGACATCCAAGAGTTGAGGGTTTGGGGTATATGGCCCAAAATGATATGGATTTATGAGGGAATAAAATGAAACACAAAAATAAGAAATAATTACAAAGATACAATAATACTCAATTTCTATTAAACACTGAAATATGTAGACTGTAAAAGAAAATATAGAGTGAAATGAACTTGTTAGAATGGTGGTAGCTTATCTTTGACAATAGATTTGATGGCTACACACATTCACAAGAATATGATTACAATGAGGCTCCCAAGGATTTTTTAACATAAAGCATAAATGGGAAAATTGTAAACATAAAAAACTCTAACCCTGGAAGATGAAATTCCAAAAGGTTTGTTGGCCTCGATGGGGGTAGTTGATATGTCAACTTCCCTAGAGCGTAACTTTTTCATACGATATTTGTTTGGGGCGCTTGATACCACATGGGAAAGGTCTATATGAGGAGTATACATTTTGAATGACCCAAAACAATCCTTTTATATCTATTGGGCACTGCCACATCAAAAAAATGTTGTTAGGACCTCAAAATGACCCCATAAGTTTGGGACCTGAAAAACTATAGAAAAATTGCCAAAATGGAAACTATACGTTGAGACAGTGGAATAGGTGGATGGCCACTGATTTCCACCTGGATCAGTCTTCTCAATTAGAAATAAATGGTCTCCATTGCATTGAGTTCCCCCATCAAGTGGGGAAACTTTTGCTGAACTTGATGCTTGGTGAGCCACTTTCATTGGTGCAGTAGTTTCCCTGCTTTGACAACCCGATAGAGTTGGATGTTATGTTGGCGGGTGCCCTGAACCTATTTGTCCATGAACCAATCAATGGTTTCTTGTTCCATGCAATCAGTTTGAGCTCTATAGGTGTCAACTTCTCTACCACCTCCGATGTGTCCAAAAGTGGTGGAAAATATGGTCGAAGGAGGTCCACATTGAATACTGGGTGTAATCCAAGGAATGGGGGAATACTTAACTCAAAAACATTGTTTCTCACAACCTTGGTGATTGTGTAAGGTCCATAGCGAGGTGGCCTCATAGTCCGGTGGGGTCTTGTAAGGTGATATTTCTGTAAATGCAACCAAAACTTGTAACCTACCTTAAACATGTGGGGAACTTGATGTTGATCATGGCATTGCTTGTACTTAGCATCAAATTTCTGTAAATTATCATGGACTTGTTGGAAAATCTACATAATCTATTCAATGAATTTGGTGTCCTTGTCAACCTTAGATTGAGCATGGGAATATTATTCCTATGTGGATGCAAGGGGCAATGCTACATAAATATGGCCCAATGGTTGAAAACTCGTACCCACCTAAAAAGGGTTGTGGTTGATCGAGCTATGGAGTGATCTGATGTAGTTGTGTTGGAAATAAGGAAGGCTCTCATCCCATTTGCGTGGATTCTTGGAGTTGTACATGTGCAAGAGATGCATGATCATCCTATTGACAACCTCTCTATGTCCATAAGTCTAGGGGTGGAAGGTAGTGGATTTGGTGAGCTTGGTGTCCAACAATGATCAGAGGCTCGATCATAATCTACTCAAGAATTTGTTGTTCCAATATGACATGATGGTCTATGGGAGTCTGAAGTGTACCCATACATGCTCAAAGAAGAGCTCGGTGGTGGCATCGATTATGATACTCTTCTTGCAAGTGGCCAAAATGGCCATCTTAGAGAGTCGATAAAAAACCACGAATACACAGTCATTTCCATGCTTGGTGGAGGGGAGACCTGACATGTAGTCCCTCAAGATGGATTCCCAAGGCCCATTGAGAGTAGGCAGAGGGGTGTACAGTAATTTTTTTTTAATGGTTGTCTTGGAAATGGAACATGTAGTGCATGATTTGATATACTTACTAACATCATGTTGAAGCTTCGGCCAATAGAAATACTTCTATAGTAGTTCCACTGTCTTCTCCACACCAAAGTGTCTTTCCACCCGATTGTAGTGGCCTTCCCAAATCATCTTCGCACACTCACTTGAAGAACACAGAGATGACCCATATGGAATAACAGTCCTTCCTGAAGATGCAATTCAGAAATGATCATGCATGTTCCCAACATCTAGAAGTACATATAGAAGTTAGGATCACTATCATAGAGTTGGGACCATCCAAAGATCTCATGCCTGAAAGAGTTAAGCATTGTGGTTAGTGTTTCAACTGGAGGTCAACTAAGGCAATCAACAACGTGTTTGGTTCTCCCTTTCTTATACTTAATGTTGAGGTGAAAGCATTGCAAGTATGTGGACCACTTTTGATGGTGTTCATTTTGCAATTTTTCTTGTGTCTGCATGAACTACAGAGGCTTGTGATCTATATGGATGATTGTTTCCTTCTCTAAAATGTAATTATTTCATTGGTGGCATGCTTGTACGATGGAATAAATATATTTTTCATAGGCGGGGTACTTACGAATGACATATAAGAGTGTCTCACAATGATAGGCCACTGGATGATTGTGCTAAGTGAGAATGAAACCAACAACATAATCAAAAGAATCATTGTCAATCTCAAATGGTTGTTGAATATTGAGTAAGGAAAGCATTGGGGATGAGCATAAGTGATGTTTCAGGTTGTCAAAAGATTTATGTTGTGATCTGCCCCACACACATTTTTCTTTGTAACCACCCTGGGTCACTTGGATGAGTCTGAGCCCGTGTGATATGGGATAACCCCAATACAAATCTGTGATAGAAGTTGGCAAGGCCTAAGAAGATCCAAAGCTCAGTTAGTGTTGTCGGGGCTAGCCAGTCACGAATGAATTGGATCTTAGTTGGATCGACATGCACACCATTCTCATCTGTAATATATTTGAGGTAATGGACCTTGTTCATGTTGAAGGAGAATTTCTCTAAGTTAGCATATAAATTGTGTTGTCATAGAGTGTGGAGGACCTATTGAATGTGTTCCAAGTGTTCTTCCCAACTCTTGATGAAAAAGAGGATGTCATAGATATATAACCAAAAATGAATTGGTGAAGGGCTGCAATATGTAATCCATCAACCTCATGAAGTTGGTTGGGGAATTTTTCAAGCCAAAGGGTATGACCAACCACTCAAAAATACCTTCTTTAGACTTGAAAGTAGTCTTCCATACATCAGGTTGTTCTATGGGAACCTGGTGGTAACTGGACTTTAGATCAATCTTAATAAAGCACTTGGCCCCCTTGAGCTAGTTGAGAAGGTCATCGGTTCGGGGCATTGGATACTAATTCCTGACTATGATTTTGTTCAGATATCTATAATCAATACAAAGTTTCCAGGACCTGTCTTTCTTCTGTACATGCACGATTGGGATTCTGTAGGGTGAGGATCTTGGTCAAGTGTTCCATTTTTGGAGTAGCTCTTGGATATAACACTTGATTTCCTCATTTTCCAAAAGAGAGCACCGATAAACTTGCCCATTAGGTAAATAAGTTCTAGGATTTAGCTCAATTGAATGCTTGACCTGACAGTGCAGAGGCACCACGGTAGGTGGGGTGAAGATGTCCCGACACTCTCCCATGAATTTGTCCACTTTATTGTGTTGCATAGAGGAGCCCTATGTAGAGGCCATGTATGTGGTCGCAACCTTCCATTCAGTTTGAGAGAAAATCATGAAGAGGAAAAATTCCCCAATTTGGAGATGACCTTCTTACACTGCTTAGCTGAGACCAAAGAAATTATGGTTGGTGGAGCTACCTATGGGATCACGTACAATTGTTTTCCCTTAGTAACAATGACACTACGAGATCTAGACTCATATACAATGTGATGTTTCAACATATATGGATTTCCTAAAAGAACATCACAAAATTCAAATGGGGCAATATCACACAATACCTCATTCTTGAAGGGGTTGATTCCATAGGGAAGGCAACACTATTGGTTGACACAGAGATATCGTCCTTGGTTGAGCCACCTGATGTTGTATGGATGCATATGTGGTGTTGTCGAAAACTCCAAACACTTCATGACCTCTGTTGAGATGAGTTTATTTTGGCTTCCACTATTAATAAGGAAATGTAGAGAAGCACCTGTCACCCACATCTACGAGTGAAAAAGGAGCTCAAAAGGAGCTCACCTTCCTCCAACTCTTCTGGTTCATTTGGATGGATATTGGTGGTAGAGACTGTGGCACTAGGTTCTTCATCAATGATTTGCTTCGCCTTGTCTAGCTCTGAATCAACATCAAAGATTGGATCTAACTCCGAGGCATTCAACTTAGCCACCAATGACTTCTTCGAGAAACATTCATCGGTGTTTTTCCAGGGACGTTTATGGAATTTGCACCACTTCCTAGTGTCTTTCTTTGTCTTTCCATTACCCTTCTTTGTTTGCGTCTTAGACTGTCTTTTCGACAGTTGTCCATCCTTGATTTTTCCTTTGTTCTTTGTGTTGGGGATGCCTTTTCCTAACTTCTATTGTGATGCATTGACAGATCCAAACTCTCGCTTGTTCCTTTGCTTAAATTTTTGCTCGATTTTGACAACATATTGATAAGGGGATTCCAGTGACGAGATGTCCAGAAAAATCCATTTATGTTTGGATGTACCTGTGTAGGGCCCCATAATATTTTAGAACCAAATTCCATTTGGAGTCTTTGATACCCATCTTGTTGCACAAGGTATGGAAGGTATTTGTGAGATCTGACACTGTTTGGTCACTCTCTTGATGGAGTGTGGTCCATCATAGTTTCCAACAGGGTAATATTTCTCCTTGATGGCATCCATAAAAGAGTCCCAAGTGGGCTCAACTCCAAATATTCTAGACTCCTCTATGGGTTTTTTCTCACAATAAGTCTACCACCAATGCTTAACATGGGGGATCGCCTTAAGGAGTGCAAATGTGATCTTTTCCCTATTGGAAAAATTATGGACAAATAAATAAACTTCCAATATATTTAGCAACTTTTTTAAAGCATCCAAGTATCTCTAACCTTCAAATATAGGAATATAAAAATTAACTTGTACCTTGAAGGGGGAGACACATCCAAAGTGGTCGCTTGATGAAAATGGCTATGTTGTTGTCAGCAACTGCCGAAGGATTTGGAAAAACAGATCCATCATCTCGTTGCTCTATTTCAAAACGATTTTTGTGAGCAACAACTTAATGGTATATCCTAATCCCTCATCTCTATGTTCCTCCACCATGGGTGGTCATCGGGGTCAGAAAGGACAATCTTCCAAAGGTTCAACTAGTTTGATTCCCAATGCCTAATACCTTGACCTTGTTGGGGACATGGACTAAGAAAAAAATAAAGAGTAGACCACTTTGATACCACTGATATGTATTTACGAGGGAATGAAATGAAACACAAAAATAATACATAAACATAGAGATACAATAATACTCAATTTCTATTAAACACTGAAATATGCAGATATTGTAAAAGAAAATACAGAGTGAAATGAACTCCTTATAATGGCGGTAGATTATCTCTGAGAAGAGATGTGAAAGCTACATGCATTCGCAAGAAGATTATCACAATGAGGCTCCCAAGGCCTTTTTAACTTAAAGCATAAATGAGAAAACCCTAAACATCCAAAACCCTAACCCCAAAAGATGAAATGCCAAAAGGTTTATGGGCCCTGATGGGGATAGTTGATACGTCAACTTACCTAGGGTGTAACTTTTGCATACGATCTCCATTTGGGGCACTTGATACCTCATACGAAAGGTCTAGGTGAGGATTACACATTATAAACAACCCAAATAGGAATCCAAAATCTATTGGGCATTACCATGTCAAAAAAACATCGTTTAGGGCCTCAAAATGACCTTGAAAGTTTGGGACTCGAAAAATTGCCAAAATGGAAACTATATGTTGAGTCAGTGGAATAGGTGGGTGGCCACTAATGTCCACCTAGATCACAAAATTATTTTATTTTTATTTTATTTTTGTGTTATGGGTTCAAAATCCATTTATCCAAAATAAAAAAGTGTTAGGGTGGTGAATAATATGGTTTCCAAGTAGACACATTCATTTGCAAGTCTTCAGGCGGTGAATGGAATGCAAAGCAGTATTCTGGCGACTTGGAGGGTTTGGCCGCCTCTACCTTCGATTTGCAGCGGCAGCTCATGAATGTGGCGCTTAGATCTGAAGGATCCGGCCCCATTTCTTCCTCTTTCTCATACGTTTCTCCTTCCTCGGTCATTTTCCAGATAGTTCCGGCCGTTGCGCGAATCCTCCGCACCTCCCTCGGCCCCAAGGGAATGGACCAGATGCTCCAAAGCCCCGACGGCGATGTCACCATCAGGTTACAAGGTTGGTTGAGCAAGCTTCTAGTCGTGCCAGATCCCAAGAGATCGTTGAGCGACGGCGTGAGGGTTATGCGAATGAAACAGAACCCTAACGGGGAGAAGGAAGCGGCGGTCCTTTGCAGGGCTGAGGTGAACCAGCAAGTACTAAACCCTAGCCACCTCCGTCGCCGCCTTAACCTAAATATTGGAAGCCATTCAAATAGAAGAGACCTCAAGGATCTTCGACTCTTGGGGGACTCTCCGCCTTCGCTCTCGTGCAGAAATATATTTAAGAGTAATGCAGAAGTGAGGTCTCATTCTGAACAGTGCGGCAAGACTAGCTCCGAGATCATGGCAAACTTCCCCCGTTTTATAAAGACCATTGCCGGATCTTCTCTATGCTTGCAGGTTCAAGACTCAAACTCTGTTTTTGATCTCAAAACCCAAATCCACCAAGCTACAGGGACTCCGCCTGGATTCCAACAACTAATCTTTGAAGGCCGACAACTTGCAAATGGCTCTCTACTACGGGACTACGGAAATCCAAAAAACGCAACCATTTCTCTCACTTCTTGGTTGCATGGAGGAGCGCCTTCAGTCACTCATCCAAGTTCTTACAAGCAGGCCGTGAAATCAGGGACTTCCGCTCCTTCAGGGCTCAAGGCTGAAGCTTCAAAAGTAAAGGAGCCCTTTGGAGGTGCCTTCATTGTGGAGCAGTGAGCAGAACCTCCAACAGCAGAAGTCGAAGACCCCCAAGTCTATGGCTATGCCTATATCTACCAGGCCAAAGCCCTCATTTTCCGCTTCAACGGACTTTGGCCCTCGGCCCCTGCGCTAAAGGAATGGGTTAACAAGACCTGGTCAGAGGGCCATGAGTTGTTCTTCTGTTCCAAGGGGTTCTTCATCGTCCACTTCTCCACAGAAGCTAAATGTCAACGCGTGCTAGAGAAAGGTCCTTGGTTCTGGGGTAGATCTGGTCTCTCCATGTAGCGATGGTTCCCGGATTTCAATCCACTGACCATGACAGCCATGACTACACCGGTCTGGGTAAGACTACCCAATCTACCCCTGCATTTCTATTCTTCATCTCTTTTACCCACCCTGGGCAATGCATTGGGTAGATTTATCAAGATAGACACAGACAGAATAGCGAAAGGATTCGTCACTTTCGCCCGCATCTGCGTTGAAATTGACCTCATTCAAGGGCTTCTGGATAGGATTCTTATAGATTGGGGTGATGGAGATCCTTTCATACAGATGGTCAATTATGAGAACACCGCCTTCAGATACTGCTCCTATCAGCAAACCGGGCACCTCCAGGCAACTTGTCCTCTTTCCCCCACCCCTCCCCCAACTTCTGGAGCACGGAAAAGAGCCAATGGTTGGCAAGGACCAAAATCTCACAAAATCCACCCGAACCCTTCCTCCGACAACAAGCAACATCACAAAGCTTCTCCAACTCCTTCGCCTTCCTCATTGCCTTCGCAGGCCCCAACTTTCTCTCAGCAGCCAACTGTTGACCCAAAACACCAGCCTGCAGCCTCAACACAAATTCCTAAATATTCAGAAGTCATGATTTCAACTCCCGCAATTAAGTCCTTGCACCCACCTCACGAAAAGGAGGAAACAATTGACACAATCATGATCACAGCGTCGCTCCTAGTGACTCAGAAGCGACCTCATGAATCAGACAACTCAGACAGCGACAAAGAAACACAACTGAATGCAGCAGCTCAAGATTATGGCACTTCCTCAGACCATCTAGCTTTGGTGGTAAAGGCTGTTGAGCCTACCATCTCCTCTGGTTGGATTGATGTTTGCAAAAAAAAAGGTAGAAAGGATCCTCACTGATCAACACAATGATCCGGTCCTTTCTCCTTATATTGTAATGTTTCATCTTGCTTTGCCCACACGCTCTATGGGGTTCTCTTTTAGCATAGGCTAGTTTCAAATGATCCCCTGTTCTCTTACTGAGGGGTCTTTCCCATCCGCAAATCAATGTATTACTTGCACTTTTTCATGATTGAATACAAGGATTCTCCCCTTTCTTACTTAAAAAAAAAAATATGGTTTCCAAGTATGTTTTCAAATGGTGAAAAAATATGGTTTTGGTGAGAAGTTTTTATGATGGTAGAAAAAAAAAAATAACACCCCTAATGACTCTATCATTGACCAAGCAATCGACAGACAAAAACTGGTCCTTCCGAGTTTCTTAGGTGATGGTTATGAAGTCCACTGAATGAGGCAAGTGAAGATATGATAAAAACAATTATCTAAGTGAAACAACCTTGGTAATGATGTTGAAGTGGTAAACAACTATCGATCTTCTCTTACAATCCCATAAGATCCATTTGGTGGGAAAAATATGAGTTAGTCACTACATTACCTCTTCACATCTCATGGAAAGGGTGTTATCAACTTCAAATAGTCAAGGGGATACACACAATTTGAAAGATCTAGGAGGATCTACAAAATTACCAGTCTTGACCCAAGCATTAATAATTTATAGAGTGTGTTCCTTGTGCTGTAAAACACATTTGATAGAAAGGATTTTTAAAGTTCCCTGGGAGAAGAACCATTTTTCAGTAAGAAACAAATTTAGGGTGTATTTTGGATGCTTGAACCCACAACCTTAACCTAAATTATAAATTATTTTGGTCCTAAAGGAATGATTTTAATGGGTTAGACAAATAATGTTTGTTGGTTTTGAAAAGTCTTGGCTTTGCAGTGAAAACCAATCCTATCATATTTCAAGGCGTGATGAAGGAGGTATTTCAAACTCACAAACTATTTGTAATGGCTGGATTTACCGTTTACATCAATTTATTTGGATAACTAAGACAAAAATTCAATAACACAAAAATTTTATAACAGTAACTTCCGTAACTCAATTTTTACTATGAATAATAATTTTTTTTTTTACATAATACAACAATGCAAAATTTGAGAGAAATACCTTAACTCTGATGCTAATTTCCGTTGCCAGCTGCCTTGTTGCTTCTCTCCTGCTACCTGCTAAGTCCAGTCCTGTTGCAAACACAGAAAAATAATTGCCCAAAACTATTGTCCACCCTGCCAACTAGGAAAACGACCTAGCTCCAGGATATCTACGGATATCCTGGCCCTCCGAGCCCAAAAACTCTAGCAACTCGGTGCCTGCCTGATCAATATGTCACAACCAACAAATCTCGTGCCTCAATCTGAGCACACCAATCTCACAGCCCCTCTCGGCTTTCTGCAATACTCAGTGCTCTCCAAACTCATGGCCAACTTCCCGTAGAATGATTCCTCCTCCCAACTCCTTCCCCCCCTTATTCCTCCTTCACCGCCTTCCCTTCTTTTACTCCCCTACCTAATACCTTATCCCATTATTAATTATCTTATCCATTCATTAAATATCTTATATCTTCTCGGGATTCTTATGTGATCCCCTCTTATATACGCAACTTAATTTAAATGTTATATTTTATTCTCCACCTTTTATTTAATACTTAATTAATTAATGAATTAATTAATATTTAAATGAATCATTAACCATCATGACTAACTCATTAATAATAATCAATTAGAAATGTTCTTTTAAGACATAAATGTAGTTTAGCTAATCTTTTAGGATTATATTATTAAATTAATTATACTTTAATAATCAAGGGTCGTTACACTATTTATGATACACCAATATCATGAATCTATGCAAGGTGAAGAGCATAATTTGATGTGGAAGAGTCTTTAGGTCCTTCCTTATGTGCACAAGTGGTGTGAACAACTTGAAATTGAATTGATGAAAATTAAAATATCAAATATAACTTCTAGAAAGGAAAAAATGAAAGTGACAAATACTTGGAAGCAATGAGTTTGTTCTTTGTCCACATAATTCCTTAATATTTTAGTAATTAATTGATAAACAACAAGGAACAAGTAGTTAATGAATGTGCTAAAGTCAAATTTTACGAAAAAAAGGCTACTAAAAATGAATTTAATAGGGGTTGTGTAGGTTGCAAAAGCCACAATGTCAGGAATTTTATGGGCTTAAAAAACTAGAGCTATGTGATTTGCACAGGAAAAAAATCCCATGGTTATCAAAGAAAAACTTGTGTGATTCACATGTGATCTGGATTTATGAGCGGAACGAAATAAATAACAGTCTGAATACAATAAAAAATATATACAGAGAAAAACAGCATATATCCAGTGAACAATAACTTCTATTGAATAAATAAAATAGGTTGAAACTATAAAACTTCATAACTGAAAACAACTTGCTCGAATGGTGGTAATTATCTCTGAGAAGAGATGTGGTTTCTACGTGCATCCATCTAAGCACAACGCTTACAATGAGGCTCCAGAGGCCTTTTTAACATTACTCACAAATTCCCAAACCCTAGACATCCAAAAACATAACCCTAGGAGATGAAACGCCAAAAGTTATGTGGGCCCCGACGGGTAAATTGGTACCTCAACTTCTTGAGGTCGTAAATTTTTCATACGACCTTTGTTTTAGGCGCGTGATAGCCCATTGGAAAGGTATTTTTGATAAATACACATTATGTCGTCAAACTATGAATCGGTCTACAGTTTGACTGTGGCAAGCCAAAAAGACATTGTTTAGGGATCCAAAATGGCCCTGGAACTACAAAAATATGTATTGACATGAAAACTTACAAAATAAGCCATTTGTATTAGGTGGGCGACCACCAATATCTACCTGGAAGATATGTGGGGCTTCAGGCAACCCCAGAAGTGTAGAACCCACAATTACAAAGAATTACAGAAGAACGTGTTGAACTAAAAACCGTCAAGAGGATCCAGTTGGAATAGGTGGGTGGCCACCAATATCCACCTGGATCAGTCCTCCCCCCTTAGGAAGAAATGGTATCCATTGCATTAAGTGCCCCCATCAGGTGAGTAAATTTATGTTGAATTTGGCTCTGGGTGAGCCACTTGCCTTGGTGCAGGAGTTTCCCTACCTTGACAACCCGATAAATTTGGATCCTCTGCTGGTGAGTAACCTAGACCTGTGTGTCCATTATTTGATCAGTGGATTCTTATTCCATGTATTCAGGGTTGAGCTATGTTGGTTTCAATTGTTTTGCAATCTTCGAGGTGTCCAATAATGGTGGAAAATATGGCCGAAGGAGGTCCACATTGAACACTGGGTGCAATCCAAGGAAGGGGGGAGTGTTGAGCTCAAAAGCATTGTCACCCACAACCTTGGTGATAGCGTAAGGTCAATAGCGAAGTGGACAGAGATTTCGATGGGGCCCTATAAGGCGTTCTTTCTGCAAATGTAACCAGACTTTGTATCCCACCTGAAACTTGTGTGGTACCTGGTGTTGATCATGGTTTTGCTTGTACTTAGCATTAGATTTTTGCAAAATCTCATTGACCTGTTGATGGATGTGTTGAATCTGCTCAATGAACCTAGTGGATTTTTCGGCCTCAGATTGAACATGGGAATAATTTGTCTATGTGGCTACAAGAGGTAGTGACCCAAGATTTGGAACCCCGGCCCCACTTGAAAGGAGCTATGGTCGGTGGAGCTATGGAAAGCCTTGTTGTAGTTGTGATGAACATAGGGAATACTCTCATCCCATGTACGCGGATTCTTAGAGTTATACATGCACAGGATGTGCACAATCATCTGATTGACAACCTTTGTTTGGCCATCAGTTTGAGGGTGGAAGGCAGTGGATTTAGTGAGATTGGTGTCCAACAGTGACAAGAGACTCGACCAAAATGTGTTGAGGAACCTGTTGTCCTGATCGAAGATGATGGTTTGTGGTATCCCAAAATGGACCCACACTCGTTCAAAGAAGGGCTTGGAAGTATCTGTTGTTGTGATTCTCTTCTTGCAGGCTGTGAGAATGCCCATCTTCGAAAACCGATCAACCACCACAAATACACACTCATTGCCTTGCTGAGTGGATGGAAGACCAGACATCTAATCCATCGAGATGGATTCCCAAGGCATATCAGGAGTAGGAAGAGGGGTGTATAAGCCTTGCTTCTTAATGGATGGATTGGCAATAGCACAGACAGTGCAAGATCTGATATACTTGTTAACATATTGTCAAAGTTTTGGACAATAAAAATGTTTCTGTAGAACAACCACAGTTTTCTCCACGTCAAAATGTCCTGCCATCCGACTGTAGTGAGCATCCCAAATCATCTTTGCACACTCGCTGGCAGGAACACATATATGGAACAAATGGCATAACAGTCCATATTGGATGTGAAAATCGGTGAAATTTGCACCTGTACCCAAGAGACGATAGGTGGTGGCGAAGTCAGGATCTCGTTGATAAAGTTGGGGCACTCATATGCATCATTCCCATAGGAATGGAGAACGGTGGTTAGTGCAACCACGGGAGGTCGATTGAGGCAATCAGTGACACGATTTCTGCTCCTTGTCTTATACTTGATGTTGAGATGGAACTGCTACAAGTATGTGGACCACTTTTGATGGCGATCGTTCTGCAACTTCCCCTGTCTCCATATGAATTGCAGAGGCTTGTGATTAGTGTGGATGATTGTCTCCTTTCCCAAAATGTAATGTTTCCATTGACGATAGACTTGCACAATGGAATACATTTCCTTGTCATATTTGGGATATTTCCGGACGGTATCTGAGAGTGTCTCACTATGGTATGCTACTAGATGATTGTGTTGAGTGAGAACTACGCCTACAACATAGTCGGATGCATTAGTCTCAGTCTCGAACGGTTGTTGGAGATTGGGTAAGGAGAGTACTGGAGCTGAGCACAATCGATGATTTAGATCATCAAATGATCGTTGTTGTGCCTTCCCCCATGCGAACTTTTCCCTGCCACCTCCCTTGGTCACTTAGCTGAGGGCCCATGCAATATGGGAGAATCCCAACATGAACCATCGATAGAAGTTGGCAAGTCCCAAGAATATCTGAAGCTCGGTTAGTGTGGTGGGGGCTGGCCAATCACGGATGAAATGGATCTTATCTAGATCCACATGTACCCCATGCTCATCAATAATGTAGCCCAAGTATTGGACCCTGTTCATGCCAAAGGAGCATTTTTCCAAGTTGGCATATAGATTGTGCTTCCACAGAGTGCTCAAAACTTGTTGAATATATTGCATCTGCTCCTCCCAAGTTCTATTGAAGATGAGGATGTAATCCAGATATACCACCACAAAAGAGTTGGTGAAGGGTCTCAATGCATCATCCATCAACCTCATGAAAGTGGTTGGTGCATTTGTTAAGCCAAAGGGAATGACCAACCATTCGAAGAGACCTTATTTAGATTTGAAATTTGTCTTCCATACATCATTCAATTCGATGGGACCCTGGTGGTAGACAGAATTTAGGTCAATCTTGTTGAAGAAATTTTACCCCTTGAGTTGGTCAAGAAGGTCATCAATTCAGGGAATTGGGTACCGGTTCCGGACTGTGATTTTGTTTAATGCTATGTAATCAATGCAGAGCCGCCAGGTCCCATATTTCTTCTGCACCAATACAATCGGGCTTCTTCAAGGGGATGAGTTGGGTATGATGTTCCCCTTTTGAAGCAGCTCTTGGATCTGATGCTTTATTTCTTCATTTTCCATCAATGAGTGATGATAGACTGGTCCATTAGGAAGAGGTGCACCAGGGGTTAGATTAATTGGATGCTTGACTTGGTAGTGCGTCGGTACCCTGGTGGGTGAGGAGAAGATGTCTATGTACTCTTCCATGATCCCATCCACTTGATTCTGTTGCAAATAGAGACTTTGTGTAGAGGCCACGGATGTGGCGACAACCTTTGGCTTACTATGAGAACGGATAAAAAATAAGACGAACTTCCTAGTCTATGAAATGACCTTACTGCATTGCTTAGTAGAGATTAAATAAATAGCGATATGCAACACTACCACTGGTATCCTTATAATTGTCTACCCAAAGTAATAATAACATTGCGGGTTCTAGACTCAAACACATCATGTCACTTCCACAAATATGGTTGTCCTAAAAGAACATCACAAACTTCAAGGGGATCAATATCACACAATACCTCATCTTTGAAGGGTTCGATGTCGTAGGGAAGACGACATTGTTGGTTAACGTGGAGATATATTCCTTAGCTAATCCAGCTGATGGGTGTAGGGCTACAGGTGTGGTTTCATCGGCAGGTCCAGCCGCTTGACAACCTCTTCTGAGATCAGGTTCTTCTGACTGCCGCTATCGACAATGAAATGAAGTGGATCCCCATTTACCCACATCTATGAGTGAAAGAAGCATTCCCCTTCCTCTGGTTCTTCTGGTTCACTTGGCTGGACTTTGGTGGTAGCGACAGTGGCATTGGGTTCGGTGTCAATAATTTTCTTCCCTCCTTTTGGATTTGATTCGGAGTCAGAAACTGCCTCTGACTTGGAAGTGTTCATCTCAACCACTAGTGACTGCTTGGAGTGACATTCTTCGGTGTTGTGCCAAGGGATTTTATCGTATTCGCACCATTTTCGCGTCTTCTTCTTCAAGTTCTCATTACCCTTCTTGTGTTGTGTATTGGACTGGTTTTCCTGAGACTGGCCATCTTTTCTCTGTCCCTTTTTTTCTAGGTTGGGGCCACCTTTTCCCTGCTTCAGCTGTGAGGAGTTTGCAGATCCAAACTCTCGCCTCTTCTGCTTAAATTTCTGCTCGATCTTGACAACATATCTATAAGCTGCACCTAATGATGCGATGTCCAAAAACTCCATTTTTGTTTGAATGTATCTATGTAGAAAACCATGGTATTTGAGCACCATATGTCGTTTAGAGTCTTTGATACCCACTTGGGTGCACAGGGTATGGAAAATATTAGTGAAATCTGGCATTGTCTGGTCCCTTTCATCACACAGTGTGGTCCATCTTGTGTATTGGTCCTCGTAGCTTCCAATAGGGTAGTACTGTTCTTTAATGGAATCCCTGAAGGAATGCCATGTGGGGGTGACAAAAAATATTGCATATTCCTCTATGGCCCTTTTCTCAGAGTAAGTATCCCACCAGTCCTTAACATGGGGGATGACCTTGAGGAGTGCAAAAGTCATCTTTTCCCTGTCGGAAAAATTGTGGACTGAAAAGTACCCTTCGAGCAGATTCAACCATTTATCTACAACATCCGCATATATCATTCCTTCAAATAATGGAATATCAAAATTTAATTGTACCTTGAAGGGGGTTGCATGGCCGCTTGATGAAGATGTGTCTCATGTGGGCAACCGTCGAAGGATTTGTGCAAAGTAGTCCATCATTTCATTCATTTTCGGCACAAAGGCTTCCTCGAGCAACATTTTAGAAGGATCTCTTGCTCCATCATCTTTCTTCTCTTCCCCAATGGGTTTTTGTCAGGCTCAACATGACCGATCTTGCAAAGTCTCTATTGGTTCGAGTCCCAATTTCTTGTACCCAGATCTTGTCAAGGATATGCACGAAGAAAAATAAATGAAGAGAAGACTGCTCTGGTAGCATTGATCCATATTTATGAGTGGAACAAAATGAATAATAGACTGAATACAATAACACAAATATACGGATAAAAACAACAGATATCCAATGAACAATAACTTCTATTGAATAAATAAAATAGGTTGAAATTGTAAAACTGCAAAACTGAAAACAACTTGCTCGAATGGTGGTAACTATCTCTGAGAAGATATGTGGTTTCTATGTGCATCTGTTTGAGAAAAATGATTACAATGAGGCTCTAGAGGCCTTTTTAAAATTACTCATGAATGCCAAAACCCTAGACATCCAAAAACCTAACCCTAGGAGATGAAACGCCAAAAGTTATGTGGACCTTGATGGGTAAGTTGGTACCTCAACTTCCCTGGGTCATAACTTTTGCATACGACATCTGTTTTAGGTGTGCGATAGCCCATTGGAAAGGTATTTTAAAGAAATACACATTATTCCATTAAAATTTTACTCTGTCTATAGTTTGATTGTGATAATCCAAAAAAACATTGTTTAGGTCCCCCAAATGACCCTAGAAGTACAGAAAGATGTACTGACATGAAAAATTCCAAAATAAGCCAGTTGGATTAGGTGGGCGGCCACCAATATCCATATGGAATATATGAAGGGCTTCATACAGACCCAGAAGTGTAGAACCCACAATTACAAATAATTACAGAAGAACGTGTTGAACTAAAAATTGTCAAGAGGAGCTAGTTGGAATAGGTGGGTGGCCACCAATATCCACCTGGATCAACATGAGAACCTGAGAAACAAGTACATGGTTTCCAAGGGATACATAAAACTAAAAGCATTCAAAATTTGAAGGAAATGATCCTTTTGACGTTGGTTTAGGGATCAGTAGTAATCTAAACTAGGATTTTAACTAACAAAAAACAAAAGAGAGGGCCTAAAATAACCAAGGAAAGAGATATGGATCTCATTTCCCCATTGGAATCCTCATTTTTATTATGGTTTTTTCATGCATGGGTGTACCAAAATCCTATGTTAACTAGATTTAGAGTTGAGAGTAGACAAATTTGAGTAAACAAGACAACAATGAAGTCAATCTTACCCTTATGCACATATATTGATTAACAAACCATTCAAATATTGAATTTAAATTATTCAAACAAGATTTTGGGAGGGAAGAAGAGAAACCATTTATTAGCCAACGGAAAGGAAATACAACATGAAATGTCACATAAGGAGAAGCTACAAAGTGTGGACTCCAATCCTTCTCTAGGGAGGGTTATTTTATTCCTCGAAGGGATATCTCTGATGTGGTAGCAATTCCCCTCATGCAATGGCACTTTGGAGGGAGAAATGGATAACATAAGTGTAAGGAAACTTAGAATAAGTGAGTAGAAGTAATGATCTCCTCACTCTTTGGCTACATTCCACCAGCATAAACTAAACACTAAGAATCTATATCAATGGAATGGAGGAATATTGTATTTACAGGTTGAAGATAGGCTATAATCTAAACTAGTTCAAGTGGAAATTATTGAGATTCATTTATGCTCTCTCATGTGCTCTCATTTTCCTGAATTGATATAAATAAAGGTTAAGTACCCCTCCATTGATTATTATGGAATCCTAGACTAGACTATGCTCTGACCAAATTAGGTGAATTTGGGGATCAATGCACAAATAATGGAGTTACAAGTATTGTGTGGGTATCAAAGAATGCCCACACAATCATGTGACCCCTGAGAGATGGTACAACCACTAAAATAGTCAGTCACGTGACCCTTGTAATGGTCAACCTATAGCTTGATTGTGATTTGAGCTATGTAATGAGCCTATAATCCATGGAGTGAGTGTATTAAGTGTGGCTAATGCTAGTTCAATATGTATTCATTTAAAATCACATAAATGTTCTAAGTGGGAAAATGGGTGTGGTAACAATTCCATTAGACTTGGGATTTATTGGAGAGCACTTATTGATGTGTCCACTAAGTGGTATACTAACCGTATAGTTGGTACCTACATGTTATGATCCTTACCCCTTAAATTTGAATCACAAACAACATATAAAAAATGATCCTCACTTTATTAATATCAAAAGCATTAAGGTAGGGAAACACCTTACAATTGATCATTTTATGGAAGGAATCAACTCATGTTCACTTTCCTCTTAAGGTTGGGAAACCTCTCAATGAGATAAACTCCAAATACAATAAACTCCACACCTTTCATATGGAGCAATCCATCCTTATTCTAACAAGAGAACCCTAATCATAACAAACTCCTACCTTCCTAGTGGATCTTGTTTAATGAGGCCCCATTACATTTATTCAATACTAACTACCATAGTGAGTCTTATTTAATAATAAAAAACATAATTTCCCTAGTCCACTTTACAATGAACAGCCTCCACTATTATTACTCTACTATAGGCCTTTTGACTCCCCATTACACCCCTAGGGAGGATCCCAATATTCCACTCCCTTTATAAAAGTGTTAGCCTCAACGCTTATTGTGAGGAGGCACAGCCATAAACCAGGGTCCCATGGATGAGTGTTGACCACAATGTTGAAGTAAGACATAGAAATAGGGTCCCATGTACAAGTGTTAGCCACCATGCTAAAATATTCCAAAAATATCCACCATAAAACTTGGGTCCCATGTACTAGTGCTAGCCACCATGTTGAAGGCCCTTTGACTCCCCATTACATCCCTCGGGAGGATCCCAATATTCCAACCCCTTTATAAAAGTGTTACCCTCAACGCTTGTTGTGAGGAGGCACAACCATAAACCAGGGTCCCATGGATGAGTGTTGACCGCAATGTTGAAGTAAGACATAGAAATAGGGTCCCATGTACAAGTGTTTTCCACCATGCTAAAATATTCCAAAAATATCCACCATAAAACTTGGGTCCCACGTATTAGTGCTAGCCACCATGATGAAGCAGTTAGTGTACCATGTGCGACTACTAACTACAATACTAAAGTAATCTAAGGAGATAATCCATAAACCTTAGTCCCGTGGATATACCTCAGCTCAATACTCTTCTGTGAATGGTGCTTCAAATACCTAACACGGTCATGTGGATCCAAATAAGTAATTTTCCCCAAATCCAACAGTGTAGGATGAGCACGTCCACTAGCGCCAGAACACCCTTCAAAGACACTTTGATACCACTCTGTAACGTGCCCCAAATCCAACACCATAGACCTAGCACTTCCATTGGTGTTAGAACACCCTTCAAAGACGTTATGATACCACTCTGTAACACACCCTGATCAACAAACCCAAAAATGATTTTCTCAATGCTTAGATTTGAGTTTGTACCCATTGCCTGGGTACCTCTAAATTCGTCCTCTTGGGATGATTTCGAATTTTTGAGACCAATGAAGCATGAAATAAACATAATAACAACTCATGCAATAATCAACATTCATGCTAGACTTAAAAAGAATGCTTAAACATTCCATGCACAACAATGACCATTAATCATGCACATTATAAATACAAATATCAGAGATAAGCAATAATACACAACAGAAATAAATATGCAAGTAAAGGAAACCATGACAGAGAGAACTTATATTAAACAAAACCAAACAACAATTGGCTGCAGACTAAGGATGTTCCACCCAACCTTATATGTTGTTGTTCCAAGTCTCAACAACATGTCACCCTCGATCCAGGGATATGAATCGACAAGGAGGAGTTACATAGAAACACTCAACTTCCCCAACCAATTAGCACTCATGCTATCACAAGTTTCTCAATGCACAACAATCCAAAGTACCCCAACTCTCTTCTCTCCAGCCTGCACCACCCAAAGACAATGGAACCCCTTCATTACCATGCAGTCATTCAAGTTGTCCACTTCTTTCCAGGGCTCCAATGCATCTAGTCAAGAATATCCATGTTGAGACTCTCTGGATTTGCAACTGTGAACAAGGTTTAGCACATGGCAATGCATCTCAGGCATGCAGGCACCAATTCATGGCCGAAATACACCAATAATTATTATATCCAATAAACAATGGCATCTTTCCTCAACAATTCATCTCCATGTCCCAATCAAGAACAAGAATGAATGAGTGAATGAATACAAATGATAGAGTGAAAGAGTGAAAGGAGAAGAACCCCAAACAACCCACAAAAGGGGTTTATATATTTACTTGGAAATCAATAACCACATGGCCTTTCCTAAAGAAGCTCATGTAACCATTTTTAATCTGGGGACTCAAAATAAAGGTATCACAAAATATATAGATCCAACCTTATCAAAAAAAAAATTCATGGAAGTGTGAAAGGTCAAATGTGGATCTGGAACGCACACTACTACTAGAGAATAGACAAGCTGAAAACTGGTAGTATTAACTGGCTCTTTACTTCCCTCCATGAAGTTCTCTACATGAGGTAGAGTAGAGTCATAAAATAGAAGGTGAAATTGGTTTTCATCCCATAAATGACAATTATCCATGTACCAATCATCACAAGCATATTCTAAATAATACTGGACATATCTTTCTCAGTTACAATCTTCACCGATGAAAGGATATGTGGTACCAATAATATGGATCTCCTAATATTGTCTCATCAAATTTATCAAGTATCGTAATTATATCTTGGCATCCCTTATATAGATCTCGGAGAGATTTTTTTTTACCAACATTCATTCTTGCCATGGTATGTTCCACCACACTACCATTCTTCACTTTTGTTAGGTTTTGAGAGAAGAATTTTGCAAGGGTTGTAGTGCACTTGATATTGATTGGAAGCATAACATATAATATATCAAATCAAATCCCCAAAAATCATTTTTCCAATGGTGTTGGTCTAGTCAAAATATGAGCACCTGTCAAAAGGTATTTGTTCTGTAGTCCATGCTTTTGTCACATAAAACCCTAAAATAATTGATTTTAAATCAAATATATATCCACTTCCTAAACTTTGATTTGGATCATTTTTTAATTTGAAATTAGATGTTTTTTCGAGAGGAACTCAGATATACAGCTAGTTTTTTCAAATTATGATCATAAGTATATAGTATTTGATATGAATGTCATGACCATCTTTTTTATTTGGAAAACCTGCAAAATAGGAAAAAAAATCTTATTTTTTGGCTCAACAAAAAGCTTTGATACCACTTGTTATGATCATTAACCCTTAAAGTAGGGAAACACCTTACAATTGATCCTTTTATGGAAGGAATCCACTCATGTTCACTTGCCTCTTAAGTCTAGGTGACCTCTCAATGAGATAAGCTCCAAATGCAGTAAAATACACACCTCTCATAAGGAGGACTCCATCCTTATTTATAACTAACAAGAGAACCCTACTCATAACAACCTCATAACTACCTAATGAACCTTCTTTAGTGATGTGCCATTACATTTATTCAATACTAACTACCATAGAGGGCCTTATTTAATAATAACAAACATAATGAACCTAGTCCACTTTATGTTGAATGGCCTCCACCATTATTACTCTACTATGGGCCCTTCGCCCCCCCATTACACCCCTAGGGAGGATCCCAACATTTATTATTTTTTAATCCAAGAAAGAGCTTTGATACCACTTTTTATGATCCTTAAACCTTCAACTTTGATGACATACAATACATCATAATTCTCCTCACTTTATTAATATTAAAACCCTTAAGGCAGGGAAACACTTTACAATTGATCCTTTTATAGGAGTCCACTCATGTTCACTTTCCTCTTAAAGTTGAATGACCTCTTAATGAGCTAAGATCCACATCTCTCATAAGGATGACTCCATATTTATTTATAACTAACAAGAGAACCTTAATCATAACAACCTCTTAACTACCTAGTGGACCTTGTTTAACGAGGCCCATTACATTTATTCACTACTAACTACCATAGTGGGCCTTATGTAATAATAACAAGCATAGTGGACCTAGTCCACTTTACATTAAATGGCCTCCACTATTGTTACTCTACTATGGGCCCTTCATCCCCCCATTACACCCATAGGGAGGATCCCAACACTACATGTCCTTCATAGATTTATCTACTAACTTTATTAGTTACTTTCAGTTACATGTTTGACATGATATTGGAACCAAAATCCTTACTAGTCTCCAATCATGCTCTATTCACATTACTAATCATATTCATGGGTATATATGTTGTAGGAGTCTACATAAGTCCCATTAGATGACTCTCTCATATATATATATATATATATATATATATATGTCCCATTAGATGACTCTCTATATATATATATATATATACATATATATGTGTGTGTGTGTGTGTGTGTGTGTGTGTGTGTGTGTGTGTGTGTGTGTGTGTGAGAGAGAGAGAGAGAGAGAGTCATCTAATGGGACTTATGTAGACTCCTACAACATATATACCCATGAATTTAGTCCACTCTCAAATCATTTCTTCCTTTGATTGCTAAGGATGTTCTTATGTGACCCTTATATGAGAATAATGTTATCCTTAAGGCTTAAGAGATGGATTTAGTCCACTCTCAATTAGGAACTATTTATATGATATTTTATCACAAGCTTGGAAGACTTCTGGTACATGAAAATCTTCTACGTTGGGGGTATCTCATACAAATAATGGCTTAGTATGATAAGAATAATTAGTATCATATACCACAAGTTAGTTTAGTCATTAGAATTTGTCTAAAGGTCCTACTCTGTACAAATGACCCAAATCTATGCTTTGAGATGCTAATTATTATGCTCCAAGTTTCCCATATTTTCCTAGTGTTTCAATAACATCTTCCTATGGGCATTGAATCTAGTTACTTCTCACTCTTTTCCATTTTCAACTTATTAACTTGGTCTGTCCTCCTATTCCTCAACTTGGTTAATGTTTGGCCCAGTGGTTCCCTCAAGGACAGTCTAACAAATGGAATTCAAATCAAGGGAAGAAAAATAAGGAGAGTAATAATAAAAACTAAGAATAGGGGGGAAATCTACCTGTGCGTGAGAATAAATTTCTAGGGGGCATCATCCTCAACCAAAATCATGTTGGGGGAAATGATCCTTAAAATAAGCAACCTTGGAAGTTGTTTGAATGGGTGGAAGTTGCAATAATCATCGTGTTCCATTTGCATGGGTGACCATTGCACTCACTTATATGCTCAGTTGCATGAACTTTTATGTTTAAAGACTCAACCACAAAATAAAATAAAAAACAATGATTTCCAAAAGTGTTTCAAAACCCCTTCCCTCAACAAAATTTGGTTAACACATGTCCTGAAGTCCCCAACACTTCCCGTTCCTTTTCTCCTTCACACAATGGTGATGGGTCCTACTATAATATTTGTATTGCTAAATCTATACATATTTAAACTTGGGATCACAATAATGATCCTACCAACCTCAAATCCTCCAATAAGGATACTACACCCTATTGACTAGTGGCCCATTACACATTCCTAAGCCACCAATTGACCCCATACCTTGGGTGCCTAAGGTTGTTTTTGTAAAGGACCATATATAACCTACATGCTTGAGGTGCCCATAATTATCGCATTGTTGAAGACTTGGGTCTGTCACCTTCTACTATATGTACTTTGGAGGTCTTCCAAACATTCCCTACGAAATGCAATGTGTTGTTGAATTTTATTGAGGGTATATATCCTTATGAATCCACATTAATGACATTTGATGTAGATAATGAGAAACCTATGTCCCTTTTCCATCACTTTTTGGATCTTGGTCATTGTGAAAAATATTATTATCCATCGGTGTATCATGGATGAGGGGGCATCATCCTATGTTATGGCATGACTTCTCATCCATAAGGCACCCTACAAAGAATATCTATTAAGAATATACATAATAATGTTCTAGTTGATGTGAAAGTTGATGATGCTTCATTTAGTTATAATATGCTTCTATGGAGGAATTATATGTATGCCATGAAAGAGGTCGCATATTTCATTTTTTGAACCATGTAGTTCCCTCATGAAGATTGTATTATGATGATAAGCTATCCCACTTATGGCATATCACATCCCATTAGGGCCTTACCATTTGTAGGTGGTGTTGAGTCTTATTTTATTTAAATGGATGTTGACCTTGAACTTCTAAAGGAATGAAATTTGCTTGGGGTATATCATGGACCACTACCATAGGTTCAATTTGTGGATGAATCCACCATTTTAATTATTTCTACCATAGTTGGAATTATTGCTATCCCCTTGGATAAGCCTTGTTAGGACTTGGATATTGAGTGTTTTCATGAATCTTCCCACCTGGAGAAACACAATACTTTTTGTTCTCTTATAACCTCATTATATCCAAACTTTCTTTTGATGAGGAATTCCTAGATGCCATTGTTTTTTTAAAGTAACCTTGGGATGACCTACATCATTATCTCTTTTAGGAAATCCCCAGGACTTTGGATCTTATTCAATTGAGTTTATAGGTTTCATTTCTTCTGAGAATATTGATTTCTTCTAATACTCTATCTTGTAACCCTGTGCATTTGAGGATGGTAACTTGGATAATGTTTTCAAAACTACAACCATCAACATTTTTGTTAATCCTAGTGTCATTGAAAATTATATTGTTATTAAATGCTTAAAGAAATCACTAACTATAAATCTTTATTTCAAGAGTTTTATGATATCTTTACTTAGTTCATGGAAGAGATACATGATATGGAACTGACTATTGTGAAACACCATATAAACACTTGGCTTGATTTTTTCCACATTTAAAAGACACACCCTACAATTAATCTAGCCAAAATACATGCTATCAAAGCCGAAATTGTTATTTTTTGAAATCCAACATTATTTATCTAATCTCTTATATGTGATGTGTTTCGAACCCCATTCAAGAGAAAAAAAAAACAAAGAAACTATTCCAATGTGTATTAATTATTATGGTCACAATAAAACATTCCCAAACGATAACAATCATATACCTTTTATTAATGAATTTCTTAACGTCTATGATGGACATGAAGCCTTTTCCTTTATTTTGGTTACAACCAAATCTATATTCTCAAGCAAGGTCAACACAAAAAGGCTTCCACCACACCTTAGAGCATTCACACATTGGGTCCTTTTGGCCTAAAAAATGCGAGAGCAACTTTTCAATAGGCCACGTCTTACACGTGTCATGATATCCCTAATGAAATTGTACCCTATTTAGATGATGTTCTTTCTCACCAAAAAGAGGGCTAACATTCATATAGAACCATTTTTACATGATGTCACCCATATCAAATTCATTTTAATCCTCTCAATAGTTTGTTTTCTCACTATTGGACACCTTTTAGGGTATGCGATCTCTTTGGATCCTCTTAAAGTCAAGGAAGTCTTATATTTTCCTCCATCTCGTATCCCTTAACAATTTTTTTCACCTAAACCATGCACACCTCTTGTACCTTTGCATCATGTAGTTGTTGTGTTACCCCTTTGCAAAATGGGGTTTTGGTTTCATGGAATGTCATTCTCCATCCCATAAAATACATAAATATATTATAATGGTGGTTGGTTACTTTACTAAGTGGTCCAAAGCTATTCCTACTTACACATGAAACAACTACATCGTTCTTCTTGAATCATGCCATTCCTCATTTTGGTGTGCATAGGGAGTTTGTTTATCATCATCAAACACATTTTACCAAACAAAATGTGACACGATTTTTGACACTTTGGGTTTCAACCATGAATATTATACACTTTATTATCCTCAAGAAAATGGTCAAGTAGAATTTTTTAATAAGATTTTGAAAACTAAGCTTCAATGAATCATGGACAAGTACAAGTCTAATTGACATATTATGTTGTTCCCTACACTTTGGGCCTACCAAAATTTAGCGAAAACTATATATGTCTTCACCCCTTTCCATTTAGTGTATAATATTAAATCCATTATACCAATTGAGTGTTCGACTCCTTTGTTGTAACTTTCCATTGAAATCCTTCTTACAAATACATCCCCTTTGAAACAATGTCTCCTTTATTTCAAAAACTTGATGAAAAATGACATCACACCCCACCAGTGTTGAGGCTATGAATAAAGTCTCTATATTTCAGTATGATTATCAAATAAGGTCTTGATCCTATCATGAATATGATATTGTTTTAGTATATGATCAAGTTAAGAAACAACTTTGCAATTGAAAGTTTGAATCCTTATGGCACAAACCTTACATTTTTAAATTCATTTTGAATGATGAGGGCATGTGATCTTTAATATTAATGAAGGAGCCACTCAAGGACCTTACTTATGAGCTTTGTTTGATAAATTTTTATAGTTAAACAAACACTTCTTTGAAACTTGTATATTATGTAAAACTTTTTTGTGGTTATTTACTTACCTTTATTTTAGTTTATAGCTTACTATAGCGGGAAAACCCCCTTATGGACTACACTAGGGTTCAACATGTAGGTAGATATAACCGTCTAAAGTCTCATACTCTTTAACAACTACCCCAAATACACCCCACATTCATGCATAAAACACAAGGTAAAAAGATCCGGTAACTCTACCTTAAACTCTGCATTCGGTGTCGATCATTTTGCGTTCGGTTGTTCCTCGACTACAAGTCTCCTCCAAAGGCCGACCTACATTCATAAATAGACAAACAAAGAACTATGAACATGCGTCTTATATATGAATTCGTGGGTTATATTTCATAATCAAATATAAATCAAACATAAAGATTGAACACATCATATTCGGGACAGAAAAAGTATTCCATTTTATTAATCTCACAAAGTTACTTACAATGAGATCGGTGACTGCTCTTCAAACCTGGTTTGGGATCCTCTTCACCAATCTCCAACTGCGCTTCCACGTATATTTGTCCTCTTCATCTCTCTCTAGGGAATGGATTAGTCTTGCAATGGAGGAAAAAGGCAAGAATAGGGAATTCTGGCTCAAAACTCACAATGTGGCTGCAAATTCTTGGGGCAAGGGGGGAAAGTGAAATGGCTAGAGTTTCAATATCATTTTTCTTAGATTTGGAATGAGACCCCAACACCTCCTTTTATATGACAAAATGATGGTTATTAGGTTGGGTGACGGGCTATAGGCCGTGGGACAATTGGGAAATTACCCAATAGCCCATAATCTCAATGAATTTCTTGCAACTTTTTAATTTTTACAACTTTTGTGGGTATACGTGGGTTGTAATGGTGCAACTAGCATACGTATGTGAGATGTAGTGGTGCAGAAAGCGTGTGTATGCGGTCAGTAGTGGTGCAGGGCACATACATCTTCAAAAATATGGTTTTTAAGAAGAGTTGCTCAATGATGGCTTGGCAAAAATGGTAAGTAAGAGGGCCTGATGCCAGGTATGCATGTATGGTGCAATTTAGGGTTATAACAGATTCTCCCTAATGTGTGAGGTCAGAATAGCATCTAATGGCCGAAATACATTACAAATCTTCACCAATGTACAAAGCAAGTGACGACCAGAGTTCGGGAGGTGCCATCTTCAAAAATAATAATTGTCTCACCAAGGCGGGCATACCCATGCTCGGGATGAAATAAATCATGGTTGCCAATCAAATACACTGTAGATCTGTGTCATATAAATATATAAAGTGTATCCTCGAGCAATACACAACGGATCTACATCTCAAAGTCAAAGATATACATGTATAGTATCCATCTTCAAGAAGCCAATGATGCTTGATGGTTGGAGATGAGGCCTGTGGAGCTTGAGCAACAACTTCAAGATCTTCAAAACTTAGGTAGGAGTGTAATGTGAGTGTACGACTTCACTACCCAGAGGTCTTCGACGGCTTGTTGGGGAACAGACAAGAGGATCTCAGTGATCAAGCAGAGAACTTCAATGATTTCTAACAAGGACTTGATTGGACTTTCAAGATGGTCGAGCATGAGGGAAAGAGACAAATTGCAGAGAGGCCAACTCAAGTTGGGTAAAAATTCCCTTGGACAATAGCACGATAGATGATCAGACTCAGACAGCATGAAATTGACATAAGTTTACGATGCAAGAGGCAATGCAAACTCTCCATGTGTTTGGAAGAATAACCAAACGGAGGAGGACATATCTCTATGTAGTGAGAACAACTTCCTAAGGTCATATTAAATCCCAAATCTTGACAAACAAAGAGAAGGGTGTGCTTTGTCCAAGGGCGACTCATTGTGCTGCCATAAAAATAAAATACTTTTCCTGTCCTCTTTTTGGGGTATATTTGATTTTTTTGTCTTTTTCAATAATTTTGGAAAGCTTGAAAAAGATTAAAAGAATGCTACGTTACAAAGGAGGAATGAGTGTCACAAGAATACTAGTTCCAAGCACAAGGAACACACTCATGCTTAGAGGAAGGAGACATGTGCAGGTAAAGGACACTTGGGAAAATTCCTCCATGGGTCAAGGTGTCAAGATGCAAAGGCAAAGTGCTACAAGGCTTACGTATAAGGCATGCTTCAAAGGTTCAGTTGAGAGCAACATGGATCCAACATTAGGCCAAAGATGCAGAAATGCAAATGTGATTAATAGGACACAATGACAACGTCCTTCAATGTAATTTTAAACGAACCCAAAGAAGGTAAGCTCGATGGTTTTTCATTTTTAGAGAGTCTGAAAAAGCACAAAAGAAAACTCCATTGGGGTAACTTTTTCGAAGGTAGTCTAGTCGATTCGAGAAAAGGGGTAAAGTAGCACCGAAAATACATCTATTCAAAACCATTTTAACAAGTGTGACAAAGACAAGATCACTCGACAATCTTTTCAATTTTAAGGAGTCTGAAAAGAGCTTAGCTATGGACTCACTACCTTTTTTCTAGATTTAGTCTCCTTAGCCCAAAAACGTGAAATTTGTTGAGGAGAACTCTCCCGGCGAGACGAATTTCTCGAGGTGTACCTTTTTCCTCCTTAATCTAAAGGTCGGAAAAAGGGGTAAAATCATGCTAGTAAATGTTTTTCTAAACCAATTAACGAGTGTGAAAGAACAAGGTCACTCAGCGATCTTTTTGATTTTAAGGAGTCTGAAAAGAGCTTAACTATGGACTCTGTAGAGGAAATTCTTCTGGACCAGTTTAACGAGTGTGAAGGAACAAGGTCACTTGGATATATTTTAAATTTTAGGGAGTCTGAAAAGAGCCTAACTATGGACTCCGTGGGGGTTCCTTTTTCATAAATTTATTCCCTCAGGCACGAAAAAGTGTTAAACCTATACCTGAGAATACTCTTCTAGCGAATCGAAGTTCCTAGAGCGTACCTTTGTTCGTAAAATTGACCATCCAGACCGAAAAAGGGGTAAACTACCGCCGGACATACGTGCCTTCAAGTTTTTGTTTGGTGAGCGTGAAGGACAACAAGATCGTTTGACAATCTTTTCATGTTTATAGAGTATGAAAAGGGCTTAAAAGAAGATTCATTTTCTAGGAGTCCTGAGGGTGAGGTAAAGAATGATAACATATCAGACGTATGAGGCTCAAACTCGTAATCAGGACAATACTAACAAGGACTCTCGAGCCTAAAGTCATTAATGACGACATGGACACCAAAATGAAACCAGGATCTACCTAGGGCATCCATGTAGAGGTAGGCTCTACCACTAAATTATGACACATCTAAAGCAGCAATGATGGTTCTGTGTCGCAATTGGGTGGGATTGATCCTATGGCAAAGCAAAAAAGACAATTAGATGCAAAAAGTGGAGGTGGAATCCTAACTTAAATGCAAAAATTTGGAAAAATGACTTTTACCAAAGAACCTTTAAAAGTGACCCATCTCCCAAAAAAATTTCAAACCAAAAGTGAAGTGTATCGTAACATCCAATGCAAAACTCAAGAACCATGTTAAATGATTTTCAAGCCAGAAAAAAATGACAAAAGGGTCCAAAAAATGACAAAAAGGGCCAAAAAAGTCTATAAATAGAAGTTGGCAGCTCATTATCACCATTGCAAATTGAGAATTGACCAAAAAGACAAAAACACCCCTTTGCTAAAAGAGTTGATTCCGGGAGCTTCAGAGGATGAAACGAACTTCCGCTTGGACCAAGTAAGTACAAATCAACCCCTCTTGCATTTCAATGCTTCTTTCTTGCATTAGTTTTAGTTTTTCTTTGGGGGGGTGCACTCTTAAAAAGGGGCGGCCCTATGTGTACGTGGGTTGTCCAAGGACAACCCGTGTATGCCCGTGGGTAGAAAATGCTCTGCCCGCGTGCATACGCGACTGTGCTAACTACGAACTGCGTACACCCTCAAAAAGGTAAGGAAAAAAGGAAATGTAAGATCTAACTCCCCTTTGAACTTGTCATTGACAGGATGTATGTCCATTGGAGGGAGAGGGAGCATGAGGATATAGATATCTTAGTTGATGAGGACCCTGCAGCTATGGCCACATTGAGACAATGCAGGTTGTGGAAGTTCTTCCGATGTCCATTCATGAGGGCACAACCCAGGCTGCTAAATGCCTTGGTAGATTATTGGCATCCTGACGCTGAGGCGTTTATGCTTGAGGGGAAATCGGTGACTCCAACGACTGAAGACATTTAATTTCTGATTGGCCTCTCGATGAGAGGTGAACCAGTCAACTTGCGTGCTTTCCCCCCATGCCTCACAACATTGTTGAGTTGATTGAACTTCATTGCGAGGCCGGCACTGAGAAATTAGGTTCTCAAGTGCCTATCAACAAGATCACCAACCTATCACTGAAAGTGATAGTGTTACTCATTGCGCGGATCACTAGATCCACGGCTTTACATCAGACCTCTTGGGCACACATGCATTTTGTAGTGCAGTTCTTGAATGCATGAATATTTGATTAGAGTACGACCATGCTAGACTGCATGAAGAGACAACTCACTAAGTGTCACGGGTGGAACAACATGAACTTCGGGTTTGGGACTATTATGTGCTCATTCTTCTTCTTCGAGAGTACCCAGTCTCAGTCCACGAGAGACAGTGCGGGAGCATGTGGCCTCACTCCCAGCAGTGTGTAGATGGGAAACATTGTTTCCATGACAGGGGGGAGGAAGGACCATAGAGTCCTTCGATGACACCTTTTTTGACTGGTGGGCATGATAGATTCTAGCGATAGAGGACTACCCCTATGTCGGGATCAACTTTTCCAGGGACCCGGACATGCCCTTACCTCCCAGAGCTGAGCGAGGGGAGATAGGTACGTTTATTTTTTAATGTTTATTTCATTTTTAGTTTCCTTTTATATATATCATTTTTATGTGTATCAGAGTATCTCACAACTATGTATTTGTTATGTACATATGTGGGACCAGTGTGTCCAACAGATTTTGCGAGGAGCAGGCAGCATCCTCGACTAGAGGTAGCACCAGCAACGGTCGTCGGACCAGCAGCAACAACAACAGGGACCTCCAGCCGGAGAGGCTGAGAGAGTGTTGAGACAGGTGGAGCGGAACCTCATCGCGCTCACTCATACAGTGCCCATGGCCGAGATTGAGGATCTCTCGCCATCTATGCAGCCTCATGTAGTTGGGGTGCCACGGACCTAGGTCCATCTTTTTCGGCGTTTGGCGAACATTGTCGTTCACTATGGCAGGGCCAACAGGCCCCATGCTTATCTTAGGGTGGACCACTTACATGCCAAGGGCACTCTTTTTGTATATTTTTTAGGGCATAAACCCCGCGATGTATACCAAACATATTATTTCTTGAGGCGCTTGTGCCCACCTATGTACTATGAGACTTTTGATATATATATGCATATTTACATATTTTTTATGTCTTATGGATCACATTTTTACAATGTATGTACATGTGTATGCGTGTGCAATATGCCAATCTAATACATGATTAGATAGAGTATCCGTGATTTGATTCAATCTCCTAGGAACATGGATATGCATAATGAAATCAAAGCATCGTTCTAAGAGATGTACCCTAAGTAATTGTCGGTGTAGAGTAGGATCATAAACGTGGTAAACCCCATTTAACTGGGACACAACCAGTTGTGCATCTAAGTAGACCCGGAGGTGAGAGATACCATGCAACAAAGCGTCACGAAGAAAACCTATCACTACGTTGTACTCAACAACATTGTTTGTGGCATCACCTAAACAGATACCTCCAGAAGATAGAAACTGGCCTTGAGGTGTGAAGATCACCCAAGCTGTGGAAGCAAGCCTCCGAGTGTGTCGGCTAGTGCCGCCTACGAACGCAATGAAAACCTCTGATTCTCTTGACATATGCCACAACGAAAAAGATGACATCAAAAATGACACGTTCATAAAACAACAAGACAAAAACTAAATTGTATAAGAACTATACATATGTGCAAGAAGTCACCCAAGGTGACCCACCTACAAGTAATACTTATTGAGGTAGAGCCCATTTCTAAGCTTCACCAAAGATTTCCCTTCAAAGTCAACCAGACGATAAGTGCCCTTCTTTAATACTTCCTTCATGATGAAAGGTTCGAACCACATGGGTTTGAACTTGCCTGCCCCCAGGGGATCCTTATCTTGGTCATACACCAGGACAAGGGCTCCTTTGGAGAAAATTCGAGGATGAACGGACCAATCATATTGACACTTGACTTGTTTCTTGTGAGCCTCATTAGCCAAGGCTATGTCACGATGTTGCTCATCGAGCTGCTCGAGATATAATAAGTGCTCCTCAAGCGGTGAAGTGCCTGGAAATAACTGTACTGCCAACTTTAGAGATGGGATCTGGCACTCTATTGGCAAGAATGATTCCTTCCCATAAATGAGTTGAAAAGGTGAGAAACCGGTTGCAGTCTTTACAGACATTCGATAGGCCCACAATGCTTAGTACAACATCAAATGCCAATTTGACTTGGTTGAATTGATCGTTCGTTGCAGAATAGTCTTGAGGGACTTATTCACAGCTTCCACCTGACCATTCGTTTGTGGGTAGTAGGGTGATGAATGCTCTTTCCTCAACCCAATATTTGATGTTAACTCGGACATCATTTTGTTCTGAAAGTGACTTCCATGGTCAGTGACAATCTCCCTCGGGATGTCAAACCTTGCTATTATCTGATTGAGCAAAAAGAGAGTTGTTGTCTCACCATCATCTTTCAACGTTGGCATAGCTTCGACCCACTTAGTGAAGTAGTCTACTGCTACAATGATAGAACGGTTCCCCTTGGCTGAAGGGGGGTGGAATGTAGTATAATCAATCCCCCACTTATTGAAGGGGCCAACTGTAATGACGGGAAACATACGAGCGTGGTGTGCCCTCATCTTCCGAGAGAAGATCTAACACGGGTGGAACTTCTTGACCGATTCAACACAATCCTTGATTAATTTCGGCCAAAAGTAACTGGCTCATAGAATATTTTGGGTTGTTGCCAACCTAGACAAATGACAACCACATGCTCCAGTGTGGTAGTTTTTAAGAATGAGCTCCGCTTCTTCATGAGTGAGACACCAACGAAGGATGCAATCTACACCTCGACGATACAAGTGTCCTCGAGTATGAGATAGTTTTTTTCCTGATGGCGTATACGTCGACACTCATCATGAGAAGTAGAGGTGGGGCACTTCAAAGTCTGGAGATAGACTAGTATATCTCCATACCAGGGGTTCGAAGATGAAATCAGAAAAATATCTCCTTTAATCGTTTATTCTTCGGTCGTAACATCACCTGACTCGACCGGAAGTTCTGAGATAAGTTCCACAAACACCAATGAATTCTTATATTTCATAGAAACAAAATCCAAGTCAAATTCCTGGAGGATAACAATCCATCTACTGATGTTTTTTCCAATTACACATCGTGTCAACACATATTGGAACGGATTCACAACGACAATGACGGTGGTCTTGGGAAATAGGATATAATGTCGAAACTGTTGGACAACATGTACTGTTGCCAACACAAGATTTTCAACATGGGAGTAGTTGAGTTCTGGTCCAACCAGGCCTCGGATCAGGTAATAAATCACATGTTCTTCAAGTATATCATCCTATTGAACCAAGACCATACCAATGGTCGACTCTGCCACGGCCAAATACAATAAAAAATCTGTATTATAATTGGGTGGCCGAAGTAGAGGGGAAGACGTGAGGGCACATTTCAATGCTTCGAATGAGTGTCAAGCGGCTTCGTCCCAATGGAAAGGGATGCACTTCTTCAGTAAATGCATAAACCCTTTAGTGATCTCGGCATAGTTTGCGATAAAATGCCGAAGAAAATTGGTTTTTCCCTATAAACTTTGAAGCTAAGGTACTGTTCACGGGGAAGTCAATTGAAATATCACCTCAACCTTTAGAGGATCAACCATGATCCCTGTTGTTGAAACTATAAAACCTAAAAGATGACTCAATGTCATGCAAAAACTACATTTGTTAATATTCAAGCAAATATGATAGTAGCGACATCGCTCAAAGATAAGTCAGAGGTGCATGGGATGATCAGTTCTCTTACGAGATCGTGATGCTAAATCATTGAGATAGGCCTCAACTACATGTTTGAGATTGTGGAAAGAAAAAGACATGGCCTGCTAAAAAAGTGGCTCCAGTGTTCTTCAGACCAAAAGGAATCTTCCAATAAGAAAATGTATCCCATGGACAGATAAAATTTGTTTTATACTGGTCTTTGAGCTTAATATGTATCTGATTGTATCCCTAAAAACCATCCATGAATGAAAAGACCTCACATCCTGCACATTCATCAACGATCTGGTCAATGAATGGGCTGGGGAAATTATTCAAATCACGGAAATTCATACATACGTGAATCGTTCCCTTCTTTTTGTTGATCGGAGCGCGATTTGACACCCATTGAGTCAACTGGATAGGGTAGATGAAACCAGCTTTGAGTAGTTTATCTACTTCAGCCTTAATAGCTGCTTCTTTCCGAGGATTAACCAGATGAAGCTTCTTCCAGACTGGCTTGGCGTCAGGGTAAGTCGTTATTTCATGTCGATGATTCTTGGATCAATGCCTGGCATTTCCTCGTAAGACCAGGAAAAAATGTCGCATAATTCTTTAAATAAATCAATGTAGATTTCAATCTCCTCGGGGGAGCAGTCCGCTCCGACGAAGACATTCTCCACGATGCCAGGGGTTTCGCAGATATCGATAGGTATGTTTTTAGCAATGGTTTCCATATTACCTTCAGCATAAACTTCGTGCGTAGCCTTCCATATTACATGAATTCACCGGCCTTAATTCTTCCTAAATCCGGGAGAAAATAAGATCTCTGATGGAGATCATCCCAGGGTTTTTCTAGACTATTCAATGCCTCTATAATCGCCTTGTCAGAGGGAAAGACCAAGTCTAAGGAATCAGTAGTGGCGAGCAAACCTTGAGCCCGGGTAGGCTCGAAAATTGGATCTAAATCCTGTGTGAGAGTTGGATCGAGGTCGAAGGAAGCTTGCTGGACTATAGAGTATGCAACCTCTGTCGCGAACAAAGGCATGGCCATGCCATGATGCCCCGTCCCTTCCATTGTGGTCTATGGGGAAGGAAGATTCCAAGGATCGTTAAAGTAAGTCGTACAAAATGACGACACTTGAAATATTTCATCCTTAGGCTGGTTGGCGAAAGTCGATATGAACTTGACATCGCCGGATGGAGGTGTGTAATCGAAAGTACCCATCAAAGGCGGGCACAAACCAACCCCTATATTGACGACATCGGGCTGTGGATTATCAATCATTGGGACCATGGATGCCCCCGATGAAGGGTCAAGATGAGAGAAAGACAATTGATCAATGGACACGATCTGGCCCTTGTGTGGAAACAACAAGACTCGGAAAACTATCGCGACCACTGCATGCATAGCATAGGGCCAACTCCTTCCTAACAAGAGGTTGTAGTCGAGAGGCACATCGACCATTTCGACTTCGATGCACACAGTCTTTCCTCCTAGCTGCACGGCGAAAGAAGGAATGATTCCATGTGGTATGAACAAACAACCATCGAACGTGGTAAGAAGAGTAGGTGACGAAGACAAAACAGGTTGGCCAATGGACTTCCAACACGCCAATGACATCACAGATGTCATGGCACCCTCATCAACCACTGTGCATAAAATGTTCCAGTTAAAATATTTCATGGTGTAAGCCACTACTGTCTGAAACGCGACGTGGTATGGGAGATGAGGTTTCAAGTTGGTCGTATCAAGCATGATCGTTCCCGGATTACAAGTCTCAATAGATCCTAAGGAAACTAACAGAGCCTTTCTCTACAAAGGGAAACTTTGGAGGACCTCCAAATCAGACATTGAGCAAGGGGTTTGTGACAAATCCTCTACCAAAGAATAGTTTTGGGTGGCCCTCGTGTTTGGATTGTGGGAATCTTTATTGAACGCCCCTTTCGCGATGAGTGTCATTGTTTCTCCCAACGTCTTCTCGATGTGGAGAGGAATAGATGGGTTTTCAGCTTCTTTAACCTTCTCAGAAGTGTTTGGCATTCTGTAATCATGTGTCCTAGTCGATATATGGGCATCACCTTTAAACATATAAACATTCGAGGTCGAGGGATTACTAGATGATGAAGGGGGTCCCTGACTGCCCCCATCTGTGTTCACAGAGGCTTGAGTTAAATTTTGCCCATGTGGAAATGGGTTCATTAACACAGCAGGTTGTTGTTGCGCCAGTAAATTTTGGGCCTCCGCAAGCTGAGGGCACAGGTGAGTCAGATGGTCTTCCGTGCAAAGGTTACACAGATACTTTGACTTTATTTTTTCTGTGTTTCCCCTGCTAGCATTATTGGTGGGTTTCTTATCCTCCTTACCCTTCTTTCGTTGTTTCTTCTTTCCGTCAGCCTACTGGTTGGCCTTTGGGTTTTTTGATTGCACACTGTGTACATCTGACGTTTGAGTAGAGGGAGCATCCAAACTAGTGGTTTGGTTGCCCACTGTCTGCTATATCGATAACTGTTGCAATTGATTTGATAGCTAATCAACGGGATTTGCTTGTGTTGAACCAACAATACCATCGGCATGTGGTCCAAACTTCTGTCTGGTCTTGTCAAGAATGGACCATGGTGCATCTGAAAAAACTTTGTAAAGTAAACCAGACTGAGAGTGTATCAGTTCTAGCTATTGATCTCTCATTATCACTTCTTCCTCGGAAAAAAATCTTGACATTGCTATGTCTTTAGACAACTGGAGTACCAAAGACTTAAGGAACCACTCCAGCAGGAATGCTGGTGGAACTGGTACTTTCATCAAACTCTTCTGACACCACCATTCTCGCATGTGATCTGAGATATTTTCATCATTTGTTTGCTCAAAGTTGGCCAAAAACTTGGTGTCGACATCGTATCTCACACGTAATTGAAAATGGTTTAGAAAAACCATTGCCAATTCACCAAAAGTAGATTATCTTGAGCGGTCGAGCTCGATGTACCATTTTGTGGCACTCCCGATAAGAGTGCATTGAAACAGACGCAACTAGACAGAGTCGTCTCTCAATGAGTTGGACGAGCACCATAGGTGAAAGGTGGTCACATGATCGTCTGGATCTTCGTTAGGCTTACCTTCGAAATTTGGAATGTCCGAGGGCAACTTGGTCAGCATAGGAGGCCAATGTGGATCGTGATAGATTGGGTTGTTTAACAATCTTGACAAGTTTGGCAAATGCAACGTTGCGAGAAAAGGTAGCTTGGGCTGTTGAGTATGTACAGGAGGAAAGGATCCTGGAATTTTGCTAGCACCAAGTTGCCAGGAAAAGTTACGTTGTTGACCAGGGTTCTGGTAAAAACCATGGCCGTGGCCAGTGTATGGATATTGTGCTTGTTGAGACGTCATCGACTGACTCCCGTAATTGGACGTTGAGGGCTGAGAAGGGATTTCTCTCGACGTTGTGTTGCAAAGGTTCTGTAAAGGGTTTCCCTCTGCTGATCCGATGGTCATAGGTACTGAGCCTTGCCCGAGGTTCCATTGGCCATGGAAGGGGTTTCCCCCGGTTGACATCCCTGACAAGGGGATTGATCCCTGCCATGGATTCTAGGGTCCTTGAGAGGTGTTTTCCCCCTATGTAGGAATAGTACCTTGCACAAGATTTTTTGATCCAAAACCAAGGTTGCCCCCGGCCAAGACGACAGCTGATGAGAATGCGTTGTTACCAAACACGTCGAAAAAAGAGAACAACAAAGAACCCACCAGCGTGGTGTTGGAAGAAATTCCTTGACTACCTTCTCTGAATAAGTTGTAGTTCATGTTCAGCCAGGCGGGCTGCTGGGGATCACTTCCTAGCGAGGGGGATGACGGAGGTATATGACCCCCACTGTAAGGGAAAGCGTTATAGGGGGCTGAGGTTCTCCCAATGGACCCTTTCAGAGGATCATTAGAGATTCCTACCCCCAAACCCAAGGTTTGTAGGGTGGACTAGGATAGGACAGAGTTCGTATCAAAGCCAGGCATCCCATATGAGAACGGAGAGCCTGTAGCACTATGGGTGAACAAAGAAGTGATCGCCGCCATAGATGGAATCAGACCACTGCCCGAAGTAGAGGTGGTCGATACCATGGTGGTCCAGACTGGAGAAGGTGAGTTAGGATGCAGAACACCCCCTTTAGTGGCAGTCGTAGAGGGAGTGTGAGGACTCCCTCACGAAGTAGCGGCATTTGCTTCCATCGCTTCTTGTAAAACTATCTAGTGCTCGTGATGAGTTATCCTTGGGGGGACAACTTGTATCAAAATTGGCATTGACAAGTCAGTGATCAGAGGGTTATACGACCCGAGATCTTCCACTCCAAGGTCAGAAACAGTAGGCTCCTCCGGATGCGAGAGTTCTTCTCTCAGGGATGGATCGGGTACAGTTTCCTACGGCTCGATCACCTCAAATGACCCTTGCTGGTCAATTCTTCACCTTCATGGTGGCGCGGGTGGATCCAATTCAACTGGTGACAGGCCCTAAATCCTTCATGACTGGCAGAGCTCTTGATCTTCCACTTTGTGAGAAGATCAACGACACACTAGGGATTTTACTAACGTTGAAAACCAGCACACACTAGAAAGAGTTCCTATGATATAAAGCAATCAAACCACTAGCTAGTTGGAAGAACAATTACACCAGCCAACACTAGAGAAAATTACCGGTGCAAGTGTAACTCAAATACAGAAGCACCCTCTAGGTATATGTTGCAAAGCGTGGCCCGATGTCTGGCCTAGGTACCGTGGTATACTCTCGCAGTCACCTATGTAAGTTACTAAAATAAAGGCAACTAGGTTACCAGCGCGCGAACAGTTACCAGGCGGGTACATTCGACAGTCGGGTGGACCGCAATGAGCATGGTATCAATCCTGAAACCTATCGAGGGTATCGAAAGCAAGTGTTCCGGAAGACGATTGATGACCTTGAACGGATTCGAGACCCACAAAACTCCATGGACGGAAAATGCAATCAACAAAATCCCAAGACAAGTCCTCTATATGTGTTCCCACTATGCTTGGTTTGTCTTTGGAGGGGTTATCTCTGCTACCTTTCCGCACGCGACCTCGTGTTTATCCCCTATGTTAGAGGGGGGTCCCGGATAAATTTCACATTTACTATAATTTTTATACTCCCTAGCACAGACTCTTATGTTTGTTTTATAGCCTTGAAGAGTTTCCTCTCCAACCTAAATAAAGGCTCTAGCCTAGACTAGTTGATGGACCCTACAAACATAAAGTCTAATAAATTTTAATTAAGCGTTAATTTTAAGTGGTTTGACTTAAAGTCAAGGAAACAGAAATGAAACTAGTGGTGTATTTTAAGAGACGAAAGAGAAGAGTATTAAATGAAACTGAAAGCAAACTACTTTTTTTGACAAATAAAGATTTGCAACTTACGCTCTTTAACCAACTTTTCGTAACTAATTTTTCTAAGATATTTTAAAAGAAAAACCCAAAACAAGATTTCTCTCGACTACAAGCTACTTAAGCGTTCTAAGCATTAAGTAAAGAACTTAATAAAGCACTCTTTCTCCTGATAAGCAAAGACAACTAACCTAACTACTTACCAAACAAAGAAATGAAATTTTTATTTTTATTTTTTATGCTTCAAAATAAGAAACTTGAAATAAATTCTTTTTATTTTCTTCTAAAGCAAGTGAAAGGGAAAAAGTGAAGACAAGACAAGACCAAAAAATGACTTCAAGTCTACTGCGGATCGTAGGGAGTCACTGACAATACTAAACAGACTTATCAGAAAAGACTCACAAACTCGTCTCAAACCCTTACTAAGAAAAAACAAGAAATCTTGATAAATAAATAAGCTAACTAACGTCAGACCCATGCTAAAAAATGTAACAACAAAGACTAGGACTAGATCAAAAAAATCCCTGATAAGTATGACTTCAATCAGGGAAGAGGTTGACTGCCTCTTCTTGAAGAAATACTTTCTTGACACAGGCACGCTATTGACACTTAAGCAGCCTGCATATGTACGCGGGTTGTCCAAAGGTAGGGCGTGTATGTACGTGGGTTTTCCAAAGGTAGGGCACGTATGTACGCATGCAGACCCACTGCAGGTCGCGTACACCTATGTAACTTCTCAAAAATAAAACTAACAATCAAGGCTGACAAGGCATGGAGTACTAGTATGGCAGACTAGAATCCCTTAAAGACACAACAACTTACAAAAAACTCAAAAAGGTAATCAAATCCAATTAAAACACCCAAAACGATATCCCCTAAAAACCCTAGAGGCTTCCCCAGTATGGTTGCCAATTCTGCTATAGCGGGAAACCCCCCCTATGGACTACACTAGGGTTCAACATGTAGGCAGAGCTAACTGTCTAAAGTCTCCTACTCTTTAACAACTACCCCAAATACACTCTACATTCATGCATAAAATACAAGGTAAAAATATCTGGTAACTCTACCTTAACTCCATGTCTAGTGTTGATCCTTTTGTGTTCGGTTGTTCCTCGACTACAAGTCTCCTCCCAAGGTCGACCTACATTCATAAACATACAAACAAAGAACTACGAACATGCATATTATATATGAATTAGTGGGTTATATGTCATAATAAAATATAAATCAAACATAAATATTGAACACATCATATTCGGGACAGAAAAAGTATTCCTTTTTATTAATCTCACAAAGCTACTTACAATGAGATCGACGACTGCTCCTCGAACATGGTCTGAGGTCCTCTTCACCAAGCTCCAACTGCGCTTCCACTTATCTTTCTCCTCTTCAACTCTCTCTAGGGAATGGATTAGGCTTGCAATGGAGGAAAAAAGCAAGAATAGGGAATTCTGGCTCAAAACTCACAATGTGGCTGCAAATTCTTGGGGCAAGGGGGGAAAGTGAAATGGGTAGAGTTTCACTATTATTATGCTTAGCTTTGGAATGAGATCCCAACACCTCCTTTTATATGACAAAAGGATAGTTATTCAGTTGGGTGACGGGCTATAGGCGGTGGGATAGTTGGGAAACTACCCAATAGCCTGTAATCTCAACGAATTCCTTGCAACTTTTTAATTTTTACAACTTTTGTGGGTATACGCGGGCTGTAATGGTGCAGCTAACGTACGTACGCGAGATGTAGTGGTGCAGAAAGTGTGTGTATGTGGGTAGTGGTGTAGGGTGTGTACATCTTCAAAAATATGTTTTTTAAGAAGAGTTGCTCAATGATGGCTTGGAAAAAATGGTAAATAAGGGGGCCTGATGCCAAGTATGCATGTATGGTGCAATTTAGGGTTATAACATAGCTTCTCTACCTTTTTTTTTTTTTCATTTTCATATGTTGGTGAAGTTTTCTTGCAACATTGGATTTTTGGATGAGGACAACAATTAGACATAGAATATATCCTCTTTTCATGTGGGCCCTTTATTCACTACATTGCGAGTTTTTACACTCAAGTTGCATTTGCATTGGTATCTCTACCAATAATAATGATGGATATGATGTGACGATTATGTTGTTGGTTGTATTTATCATCTTTTACATTGGTCACTTGAGTGTTTACCTACATTCCCAACTCTTAATTATGTAGTTGAACAATGTTTGTAGTGTTTGTGATCCTCATCTATTAAAGAAATTTGTATATGTTCAATTACTTTCACGGTGTTTTCGTTTCTCTTGTTCATTCATGTTTCCAATATACTAAACCATTATGTTTATTATTTGGAAAACCATATTTTAAATTGAACCATATTTTAGATTGTCATTATCTCAATAGTGTCTAGAAGTCATAAGTACATGAAAAAGTCAAACAAATTACAAAATTTCAAAAGACAAAAACACCCATGGAAGGCCTATATCACATCGGATCCTTGAATGCAATCTTCCTCCTATTTTGACTTTGTTTTCAAAGTATTCTTATGAATCTTTTAATATTATTGGTTTATTTACTCTTTGTGGTTTTTCTTTGATGCAAGACTTTAGAGAGGATTCCACCATTTTTATTTTGGGTCTTTTCCTTTACTTAAAGAACTTTCATGTATGTTCCCTATACCTGTTTCTATTTTGACTTTGTTTTCAAAGTATTCTTATGAATATTTTAATATTATTGGTCTATTTATTCTCTGTTTCTATGTTTCTATTTTGACTTTGTTTTCAAAGTATTCTTATGAATATTTTAATATTATTGGTCTATTTGTTCTCTGTGGTGGTTTTTCTTCAATGTGGGACTTTAGAGAGGATTCCACCATTTTTATTTTGGGTCTAATCCTTTACTTAAAGAACTTTCATGTATGTTCCCTAGACCTATTTCTATTCATGTACATTTTTATTTTTGGTCTAATCCTTTACTTAAAGAACTTTCATGTATGTTCCCTAGACCTATTTCTATTCATGTATAACTTTGGAACTAGCATATAGGTTAGGTTTTATCTTTGCACCTATGCATTTCATCATTGTGCCACCCTATTTTTTCCTTGAATTCCACATCATTGGACATTAATGTTATATCCCCACCCTTATTCTCCTTTTTTCACACACATCCAATGATATAAACCTATGATGATGAATTTCCCTAGTTTAGTTTCCCTTTCCTTTTTTGACACCAATACTATGTTGTTTTCTTTTGGGATCCCTGCTTATTTAGAATGCATATTGAGCATAAGATCACACTCTTATCATATTTTTTCCATTCCTTGTTAGGGATTCCTCTCCTTTACTTGTATGTTTGTAACAATTCTTAACACTATGCCACTCACTCAACCTTCTTTCCATTACTTTGCTTTGAAGCTTCATTTACATGCCTACTATTTCTACTAAAGAGAATGCAAGTGCACATGGTATCCCCCATTTTCTTCTTTTATTCCTTACTTTCTTATCATCATTGATGTTCCTTCATGCACTTTGGGAACCACTTTTCTTGAACTATATCACCTACATTCTCGTTGTATTATAGCCTATTTTTTCATTATTTCACACACATGAAAAATAAAACTACAAATCATTGGAAATGAAAGGGAGTCAAGATCCAATATTTTTATATTTTAAGTAATGAACAATTTCACCCTTGATCATAGCACTTTCATTGAGTCTTATCTTCTTATAGCCCATGGATTTCCATGGTCCTCAAGTTTTGGTTTCCTTATTGGTTTGTCAAAAATATAATTTGTTCACTCTAGTATTATAACTCACTTTGCTCCTTGTAGTCATTATGACAATGTTTGAGTCACCTTACTATGGTCTATCTCTTATGTAGGTTGCTACCTAGGTTATTCTTTTCTCTTATGCCAAGGGAAGTCTTGTGCAACTATCCTATTTTTGGATAGTTCTAGTGAATCAAGTCCATTTCCTACACCATTAGATAGCATTTTGATTCTCTCATGTTGATTGAAAGGACTCATCACTGCCTTTGTTCTAATAGATTTTCTCTATCAAATTCGACACATCTTGCTATGGGAGTTGATCTATAGAGTTAGCACCTTGATTTTCACATTCCTCGTTGTTGGTTTCCTTTCAATTGGAATTATATTTTCATCACTGGTCCTTGATGAATGAGTTCTCCCATGATTGACGTCATACCTATATTCACATTATGGAGCATCTTGTTAGTACCTTAGTACTTTATTTCATCATCGATGGGATACCTCACATATAGGAGTGATTTCCATCATTGATCCCTGACTGGATGGTTTCTTTCATGCTAAAATCCAGCTCCTTTATTCACATCGTGGAGAAATTTAATTGACGATGGTCCTTTTTAAGATTCATGGTCAAAGAACATGGACATGTAGAGCTCCACTCAACATGTTGTTGGGTATGTGTTATATTCTTTGCACGAGTAGTAGTGTTTAAGCGTCTGCACCAGGTGCGCAGGGGGGTTAGGGGGCATCACCCCCGAGAAAAAAAAAATTGCCTCGAGAAACGTGTCACATATTTAGGTGGTTTTTTGGCACATTATTTGTTGCCGATGGTTTTCTATTTCCGGTTAAGGAATTAGAGTTGTGGACTAATAGAGGTCATTGGGTTAGGGTTTTGGATGTCATTGGCTCCTATATGTATATTGTATTGTAAACAATGTAAAACATATGAATGAATATAGAATATGTTGGTTTTCCCGGATTGCATTTCCAGGGGAAAAATCTTTGTGTAATGTTTGTATTTGCCATTGTATCTTTTTTGTTCTTTTACTGAATATTTGTTTGCAGTAGATATTGTACAAGGTTAGAATTTACATTTGGTATCAGAGCTTTATTGGCTTCAGGGGGATGCCTTTGTGGTCAAGGGTTTGGCTCGGGACTGTGATAAGGCTTGTTACAGTAGGAGATTTGTGGTATTGATTTTTCAGGTGAAAAGAAATGGCAAGAAATTCAAAGCTAGAGATCGATAAGTTTAATGGGAAAAGTTTTGAGCTATGGAAGATCAAGATGGAAGATCTGTTGGTGGACAAAGATCAGTGGATCGTGGTAGATCCAAGTACTACACCTACAGGAACTTCAACAGATGACTGGAAAAATTTGGATCGGAAGGCAAAGAGCACAATTCGACTGTGTCTCTCTGATTCAGTATTACTGAATGTGTCAGAGGAAGCTACAACCA
>SNQJ01S0000596.1:332488-346300 GCA_010110895.2 Picea sitchensis
ACTATGTAACTCTGTAACCCCCTATATGCAAAGAAAACAACAAGTGGGAGAATGTTGGGTATGTGTTATATTCTTTTCATGAGAAGTACTGTTTGAGCGTCTGCTCCGGGCGCGTAGGGGGGTGCAGGGGGCAGCGTCCCCAAGAAAAAAATTTCTGCCTCGGGAAACATGTCACATATTTAGATGGTTTTTCAGCACATGGTTTTTTGCCAATGGTTTTCTATTTCTGGTTAAGGAATTAGGGTTGTGGACTAATCCAGGTCATTGAGTTAGGGTTTTGGTTATTGTTGGCTCCTATATGTATATTGTATTGTAAACAATGTAAAACATATGAATGAATATAGAATATGTTGGTTTTCCCGGTTTGGGTTTCCAAGGGAAAAATCTCTGTGTAATGTTTGTATTTGCCATTGTATCTTTTTTGTTCTTTTACTGGATACTTGTTTGCAGTAGATATTATACAAGGTTAGAATTTACACCTTTCATGTCCATCCTACCACAGTTCCATGTCTTTTTTGTAAAATTTATTTTCTCCCATGAGAAACATTACTTCCTTGGTTCAAATCATGTATTAATGTATTGATAACTTAGCAACTTATTGCCTCTTCCATATAGCCATGTTTCCATTTTAGATCATGTACTTTACTTGATTCATTTTTTAGCAAGGGGAATTTTTGCCTCATGGAGAGAATATTATGTCACTACCTTCAATGTGTTTCATTTGGATTCTCTTTGGTTCCTTCCTAATACACGTTGAAGGAAAAATATGATGTATTTTAGACATTAGTTTATCTCCTACCCTCACACGTCAAGAGGCAATTGTATCACCAAATTTCATCTTCAAGTGATAAATCATGTTGATAGTTGGAAACATCCTACCTAGGTCCCTTTAGGCCCGTGTTATTTTCTCTCATGTATGTGTGTGGTTCCCTATGGTACAACCCTCTATTGTCACACATTTGTTCATACATGAAAATACTAATAAAAGACAACACATCTCCTTTTATCAAGTAAAGTGCTAAAATCTTGTCGGACAAATCATCACAACAACTTGTCTAATCGTGGAATTTCAAAAATTGATAAAGATGTCGCCTTCTTGCTTTCTTTCATGCTTTCAATTGTTATGTTGTTATCCCTTTATGTAAGGTATCATATTTTTCCATTCAAAGGAATCTTCCACTCATTTATAAATAGTTATTGATTTTCGAGGGTCTTCATTGATCCTTAGAGTTAATTCCCACATGTCGCTACTATGTCTTATGGAGAGAATACAAGGTTACGCTTTTAATTGTTGTCTGACTATAGGGAGACATCATAAGGAACAAACCCAAATGATATTGATCAGTATCATCACTACACATAATAGATAAAATTATCCATGTATTCGTCTTCTTGATTAATAAAACCTTATATCTCTCCCAACCCACCCGCTCACCCCCTCCTCAATAAAAATTAAGAAAAAAAAACCATAATTTTGTTAATCATTTACGTTCATGGCATTCCAGTTGGATAATGATCTCAAATTTGATTTAGGATTAGCTAGTAAGCAATCTTTGAATAATAGTTAATCAATGAGAATGAACATAGGTTTTTGGTTGTTTAGTTGTAGGTACACTCAAAGATTATTTTCACAAAAGAGATTCTCCTCCTCATGCTCCGACAGCTTAATCACTAAAGTGAACACCTTTAAGGAGTGATTCTTGGTCATTTCCTTTTCTTCTTTCGTTATCTTTTGTCTTGCATCAACTTTCTTGCTTGTTTGGGTAAATACTTTTTCGCATTTCCAACTACTTGATTTTGTAACAATCCATTAGTATTGGAGGTCTTTGGTTTGCATTAGTTAATTCAAATTCCACCATAGCATCAATCATCAATGATGAAGTCAAGATTCTAGTGGAGAACCCCTACTTATTTAGCCTTTGACTGTTAAAAAATGTATTAGTATTTTATAAGAAATTGTTTTTTCTATGCAGATCCACTGGATCCCTTGGGTACAATTCAAGAAGACCTTTTGTCTAAATAACTTAAATGCTATTATGTTTCACACAATGTTGACATGCTGAAAATTTGCTACCGTTGAAATCTAGAAAACACCTCAATTTCTACTTTCTTTGTGTGAGGTCTTATGGGCCCAAGTCCATTACCAAACATCCTGAAATGGGGGTCCCACTTTTAAACTCTAACACAAAAATTAGCTTAATGACAATAAAATAGAAATTATAAGGTAAATATTGTTTAACAACAAAATTTATATATAAATCAAAAGTCTGTGACTAATGGTAGTGTTTAATAAATAATTATGACCTACATCATAAAATGACATAACTTCCCCACCACTTCATAATTGTAGTAGTAGAACAATTAGTAAGTCATTAGGCTAGTAATTAACATGTCATAGGTTTGAATTCGTAATGAGCACAAGGATGGAAAATAGTTGTATGATGGATGCAATGAGATGTATTTAGACATAAACTGGGACACACAACATTTTTTTGCAACTTCTTTGTTCTTTTTTGTGTTATTTTACATCCTTTTTGCATCCTTTTGAATCATCTTTGTGTCCTCTTTCCATCTTATTTTCATCCTTATTGTGTCTTCATTATGTTGCAAGGTAGACATAAATTAGGAAGAAAACAAGACACACAAGGGAAATAAAAAAATTATGCACGTTGGAGACAAAGTAAACACACGATGGACTCACAAATAAAAAAACATGATGTCAAGTATACATAAGAAAAGATACCACATCCTAGAGCATCCATTTTTTGCATCCTAAAAGCTTGGGATTGAAAAAAAAAAAACAAAGGACATGGATGCAAAAAAAATGATAGAAGACTATAATGTAGTGGTGCATTTTGAATATTGGAACATGATAATATTGATATATGTAATTGAGGTTAGAAGACTATAATGTAATGGTGCATTTTGAATATTGAAACACGATAAAATTGATATATGTAGTTGAGGTTCTTGCACATGTAAATAACACATGAACACATAATTATGCTAATCCCCACACAATAATCAAACCCAGGACAAGAGAGAATAGTAAAGAGACCAATTTCTACAACATAAATTAATCAATTTTATTGATTTAGTATGAAGAGATGGAAGCTGGTTTAGTACCATAGCTATTGATGATTGCAGCTTCATGAGACATCCCCATGATACGTTCTCCTTTGTGACTAAGTTGAGTCGACCTAAGAGGGACCCCAGTGTTGGGCATACCCACGTGATGGGGCATCGTTCTACTCTGTGTGAGAGTTGATTCATCCCCCAAGTGGTTGGGGCATCGTTCTCCTCTAGAGAGTTGAGTCGCTCCCCAGTGGTTGGGTGTGCCCATGTGATGGGTGTATCGTTCAACTCTGTGTGAGAGTTGAGACGATGTGGTACTCCAAATGATTCGGTTGAGTATGACGTCCCTGTGGTTGAGCATAGGTGGATGTGCCCTAGTGGTTGAGCTCTAGTGGATGTGTGGATCCCTTGCTATATTATCTAAGAGTAAGATTTACTTGTAACCCTAATTATGTTGTAAAGGGTACAAGTTGGCCCCACCATGTAAAGATAATTAATATTGTAATTATTAATTATATTATTATATTATTAAGTTGTACAGGTCGGACCTATTATGCCAATAGGCACATCATTTGATGTGATAAGTTTTGTATAAATAAAGGTGAATCCCCATTGAGGATTACACACTTATCATTATGTCATCTCATGATTTCAGAAGTTGAGGTCTAAAATTATGAGAACTGCAACACCCTTTTGTGTGCTAGGTTTGGTGGTGGATGGGGGATATTCTCTTGAGAATATATCAAAGGATTGTTGGGTTTTCTTCCCTTGTTTAGAAGGGTTTCCCAGGATATTTCGTGTGTTCTTGTACATGGTTATTCTTCTTGTGATCTTGGTTTACTGTAGCTAGTTATTGTTATTGCAGTCATTGTGTATGGCTCAAGTAATGCTAAACAGAAAAAGAAATAAACCTCATGCTTGAGCCAAAACTTAACATGGTATCAGAGCAGGTCCTAAAGATAACCCATTGCACATTGATAAAGGAAGGTCGTGGAAGGTTGAGGCTGCTAGCAGAGAAGGGCCGGAACTATTTTAATTTTGTGGTGAGGTTCTAAGCTGGTCGCAGGCCCTTCTCTTAAAGGAAAACCACAGCATGAAAAGGCCCCTCTAGGCTGCGGTAGAAGGGTCCTATCAACAAACCTAAAACCACAGTTAAAAGGAGAAAAAACAGACCTACAGGAGGCTTAACTGCAGACCTAAACCATGGACTTAAAGACTGGGTTTTGAAGCAAAAATTGTAGGAAACTCAAAGCAAATCCTTCTGAGGCAGAGCTGGGTTTTGTGTGTATATTTGAGGAGGATCAGGCCGAGTTTCAGGCCTATGTTGATTGTTGAATGGAGGTGAATTGATGCTTAGTTATGAGGTAAGTTTACAACCAGTTCTAAGGCAATCTTGAGGCCTGTGGGGTAATTTCTGAGGCAGACGCAGGTACAGGAAGCTAGTACAATAGGCTAGGAAGTATCGGCAGTAGGGAATAGGGTAGCCACATGAAGTTTATGAGTTCTTCCTATAGGAAGAAGAGGGCCAAGTCCCATTTCACTAATCCGAAAATAGACCAAGATCACTCCAAGGCTGCCATAGTCAGATCAATCCTACAAAGGGTTGCCTCAACATCTTTTGTAAGACCAAAGGCTTAAAGAAGGAAGACAACATCCCCTTGAAATCCAAATGGAGTCTTAGAATCAGGTCGTGAGTCTAGAAACCTCACCTCAAACTTAGTTCAAGGATACTTTCTTAAGACTTGAACAAAACCTTGATTACAATAAACCTAAGTATGCATGTATGCAGATAGAGTTTTCTCAAGGACAATTATTAATTGTGAAGGAGACCAAACCATCTTAAAGACTCTTCATCAAAATCAAATTTCAGATCTGAGGTAAACTTAAGAGACATGTTAAGGAGTAATTTGTTTGGGTTATGTTGAATAACCTTTCCCAAAACTTGCGTACACATCATGTTCAGGATAGTCACTTTTTGAACGATATTTCATTTTTGTCAAGCTCTTGGTATTTTAAATACAACTTGCAATCATATACATAACAACAAAGGAATATGAACTATCACATCCATATACTTACAAGTAGTAAAGAAATTGATGCTAACTACAACATTTGTTTAGGTGACTGTAACAATACTAAGAACCCTTGATTGCAAGCTCAAGTATGTAAACAGTCTGTATCATTTCATTGATTCACAAATATTCATACCAGATCAGTTAAGAAGCAGTAAGGATGACACATGAAATTATGAACATGCCTTTTATTGTATCTCATTCCTTGGTATACAAGTCAGAGATCAGAAGGCCAGATATGCCAGTTTGATAGACAATAATCAGTTGACAATCTATAATGGAAATTTCCATCAAAAATGTTAGCCACATCAATGCTAACTTGAAACCTACAACCTTTGAAGTAAGCTTACAATTCATAAAGGTTGACTGATAGTGTTTTCATTTCATATGGCCATACTAAGGACAAAATTAAGAGTATTTGGACAAGTGTCTCGATGATTGTGACTATAAATGATTGGTGTAACAACAAGGTAAGGCCACAATTATTGTGGACAACAACATTCAAAGTCTGTGAGCATTTTAAAAAACAAAACACGGATTGTAGCATTGAGAACCATATCTCTCAAGCACGTGACAACTTAAGGTCAAAAGTGATAAAGTCACATATACCGACTTTCTTTCTTGAATACATTCATGCACAGACTCGTCATTCTTGAGACCTGGGTCATGATATGCATGCTATCTATGCTTAAAGTCTATGGAATCTATAGAAGGCAGCTTATCAGTCCTTGATGGCAGTTGAAAAACATGCAAAGATCATATGTCAAGTTCCATGCTAGTGCAGATTGTGAAGGAGTATCATTACTCATCAAGAGATTGCCCAGAACAAGCAAGCAGACTGAAGAACTGACAATGTACACTCCAGGGTATTATCCCTGGTGTGGGAGCCCTCGTGACTTGGACCATTATCCCTGGTTAGAAACACTGGAAAAGGAAGATGTCTATCCTTCAGACTTCAGAGAGAGTCAAACTATTTGAGAAGAAAGAAGAGACAATACCTTCTCCCCCTTCAACTATTCATAGGGAGACAACCATTGATCCATTCGATCCAGTTGATCTATTTTCTCAAGTTGATGTCCCCAGAAACATTGTAGTAGGCCATAAAAGGCTTGCATGGGCTCAAAAAAATATGCAGGAGGCAGAGGGACATGCAGCTCCTCGAGACACATTCTGAGAGAGCAAGAAACCAAAGGGATTTTCGAGCTATTTTTCAGCCATGAGCCACATCATTGATATTGAGTCTTCTTGTCATGGAGAAGCAACAGGTCACAAGGTATGGTAAGATGCCATGACAGAAGAGTATTAGTCCATCATGAAGAATGATGTGTGGGATAATGTTCCAAAACCAGAAGGGAAGTTTGTAGTGACTTCCAAGTGAATCTATAAGATCAATCATGCAGCTAATGGAAGTGTTGAGAAGTACAAAGCAATATTTGTGGCTGGAGGATTCTCTCAGGTGGAGGGAATTGATTATGAGGAGACATTTTCTCATGTAGCCTGATACACTTCCATCCATACTATCATTACACTAGCTACATATATGGGTTGGAAACTACATTAGATGGATGTAAAGATAACCTTTCTCAATGGTGAGATTAAGGAAGAAGTTTACATAAAGTTGCTAGAGGGATTCGTGATTCATGAGTCATCCGAGACAGACTCACTAGATAGCAGTGAAGCATGTATTAAGATATATACGAGGCACAGTTGGATATGGCCTGAGATATGCCTCCAGTGTAGACATGAGTTTGCAGGGATATGTCGATGCAGATTGGGCAGGGAGCGCAGTGGACCAGAAGAGCACATCCAGTTTTTGTTTTACCTTGGGGTCTGCCATGGTTTTCTGGTGCAGCAGGAAACAGAGCTCTATGGACTTGAGTACCGCAGAAGTAGAGTATATAGAGTTGAGTGTGGTAGTCCACGAAGCAGTGTGGCTTCACAAGCTCCTAACATATTTATTTATGGATTCTACCATTATTCATTGTGAGAACTAGAGTTGTGTGAAGCTCTATGAGAATCTTGTGTTTCACGATAAATCGAAACACATTGAGATAAAATATCATTATATCATAGACATGGTGCAAAGGAAAGAAGTACACGTGCGGTACCTTCCTACACATGAGCGTATTGCAGATATCTTCACCAAACCGCTTGCCAAGACAAAGTTCGAGTACTTTCGTGAGAGACTTGGTTTGGTGGAGAATGCCTCCCTAGCTAAGAGAGAGTGTTTATTATTGCAGCTTCGTGAGACATCCTCCAGCATATGTTCTCCTATGTGAATGAGATGAGTCAACCTAAGAGGGAGCCTAGTGTTGGGCATACCCACGTGATGAGGCATCGTTCTCCTCTGTGTGAGAGTTGAGTCGTCCACCAAGTGGTTCGGGAATTGTTATCCTCTAGAGAGATGAGTCATCCCCCAATGGTTGGGTGTGCCCATGTGATGGGTGTATCCTTCTCCTTTGTGTGAGAGTTGAGACGAAGTGATACTCCAAATGATTATGTTGAGTATGACGTCCCTGTGGCTGAGCACATGTGGATGTGTCCCTAGTGACTGAGAACTAGTAGACGTGTGGATCCCTTGCTATATTGTCTAAGAGTAAGATTTACCTGTAACACTAATTATGTTGTAAAGGGTATAGGTCGGCCCCACCATGTAAAGATAATTAATATTGTAATTATTAATTATATTTATTATATTATTAAGTTGTACATGTTGACCCTATTGTGCCAATAGACACATCATTTGATATGATAAGTTTTTTATAAATAAATGTGAATCTCCATTGAGGATTACACACTTATCATTGTGTCATCTCATGATTTCAGAAGTTGAGATCTGAAATTATGAGAACTGCAACACCCTTTTGTGTGCTAGGTTTGGTGGTGAATGGGGGATCTTCTCTTGAGAATATAACAAAGGATTGTTGGGTTTTATTCCCTTATGTAGAAGGTTTTCCCGAGATATTTCTTGTGTTCTTGTGCATGATTATTCTTCTTGTGATCTTAGTTTATTGCAGATAGTTATTGTTACTGTAATCATTGTGTATGGTTCAAGTAATGCTAAACAAAAAAATAAATAAACCTCATGCTTGAGCCAAAACTTCATTCAAATATTGTTTGTACTATTTTATATATAATATTATAATAACCACTTGTATATTAATAAACACAATTTAAAATAAAAAAAACATATAATTATAATCAATTAAATAATTAATAAATCAATGATTAATTTAACCCTAAATAAGAGTTTCACTTTTACAAATAGGAATAGTTCCCATCGCTTTTGTATCTCATATATTACTATCGTCTATTATACACACATCATAGTGGAGAAATCTTCTAAAAGCTTTTTGACTTGTGTGTGGATTTCATCCTCCTATGTACATGTGCTTATACTCGTATATTTTGGTGACATGATTTTAGTGTGTTGGTAGGGGTTGTGACATGAAGTTGAATAAGAATTATAAAAAAGTTAGTCATATTTTTTTAAATGATATAAATAATATAAAAAATAATATAAAAAAAAAACAATATGTGAAGATATTAATATTAGTGATAAAAAATAATTAAGAAAAGGTTAAAGTAGAGATTTAACATTTTATTTAATATTTTATTATTATTTATAATAAAAAAGATTATTATAGGAATGAGTTTTTTAAGGAAAATAATAAAATAAGAGTTATAAATGTCTAAAGAGAAACAGAGAAAATTACCTTTTTAATTGTATTTTTTATTTATCCCCTTTAAATATATTTACTCAAATTTCAAATTTTAAGTGCAGACACTTGTTGGATGTGGAATTAAATTCTGCATCCAATGTGTACCTACTCCACATATTGACCCAAAGTGAGATGAACTGAAAGAAAAAAGAAAAAACGTGTTTCTTTTCAAGTATTTCTAGTTTATCTCAACTTGGGTCTATCAAAAGTATGCAGGGTGGATACTCATTGGATGCATAATTTAATTCCACATCCAACGAGTGCCTACACTTAAAATATGAGTAAACCTATAAGGTGATAGGTTGAAAATATGATTAAAAAAATAGTTTTCTTCTTTTCCCTCCAAAAATATTTACCCTTATGGCTGGCATCATCATCTTGAATCCTATCCATTCTTTTAAAGTTGATTTGTATCCCTACAGTTTTTGTTCCGAGGCCTGTTTTTTACCTCAAAATTCCCTTAGGTTAGTTCACTTGATTGAATCATCCACCTGAGGTATGTTGCCGATAGGAAGGCCAAAAGTCATTGGCTCAAATTTACTAGAGCCCCTTGGGGTTATCAACCACTATGATGATTATCAATGACACTACCATCCATCTAGATATTTCAAGGAAGAAGGAGGATCCAGGAGATTTTTCCTTGAAAAAAGAAAAAAGAGGACCATTAAGTCACTAAGAAGTAAAAGTCAATATTTAAGGACCCTTGACCTCTACATAAACCATTGGCATTACTTACTAAGATCCAAAGTCTATAACATACATAGAATGGACATCTACAATAATGAAACTTCTTAATGAGTTGTTCTCAAGTCCAAAAACATTCTTTCAAGAGAAATATTTGATAAAAATGAAAACCATTCTTTAAATTTCAAAGTTATCTAAATTAGGAAGTAGAGAAAGCATAGCAAAATTAAATGAGCTTCACTAATCCCAAGTTGTGCGTGGTGAGATGACATCAAAATTGAACAATGAATACTAACTTATCTTGTTAATGTGCAATTGATTGATATGTTTCTCCAACTTAGATGCAAGTTCAATTAAATACTCAAATGCATATGTAAATAATAAAACCTTGTTATTGACATGTTAGTCTCAAATCCCTAAGAGAACTAGAAGTGTTGGGCTAAAAAATACCTTCAATCAAGATGGATGTATCTCAACAATTTGTACTAAGGGCATTGCAACTTATAATTCAAATGCGAGGCCCCAATTTTGAAAAGGACATTGGATAAAACCAAATATAGCATATTTTCATCATCACACCACCTAAAAAAAAAATTCCCACATCAGATTTGAATGCAAAGAAGGTCTAAACAACACAAATCAGATGACCCACATAGGATTTCAATCCAAAAAGAGACCATATGGTACAGATATGATTATCCCATAGATGGTCTGATTAGCCCATTCCAAATATAGAACTTTAACAGGTGCATCCCAAATCATTTTACTCAAATATTCACCTGAGATTAGGTGGGTACAGTCGGGAGTCACACACATCACATCATAAGAGCAAAGTGGCTCTATGTTATCTTTCATTCAAACATTGATTGGGAAATAGTTTTTCCTGTGTATTAATTGAGAAACAGTATTATCTTAGGTGCATATTAAATTTGAGCAGCATCCCTTTGAATCAATATGTTTGTAATTTTTTTGTTTAGAATAAAAACTTTTATTTTTCAAAGTTAAATTTACTGCATCAGGATAGAATATTAAGGTTGCCTGAGAGCATCTCAACCTGATCTTGAAAGACTAAAATTTATATGGTATATGAAAGTTATAATGGTCTAAATAAAATTCTGATAGTTGATGCCAGATGGTACTTGTTTTCTAATCCAATGGGGAATTTTTTGAGTGAGGCTAGGATAGGAAACAATGGCACATCCAAGATAATTATTCCAAGATGTAATTTGCTTTAGTCATATCTCCTCAGTTTAAAACTGGACAATTAGTTATAAAATATTTATATAAATTGGTAGATGACTAGACATATGTCATCGAAACTCTTAAATGAACTTCCAGTTAACAATTTGTGTAAAATAAAATGATATAAGTGGCACTTAGCAAGGATTTACTGGATTGATACAGTGTTGAACAATCTCCATAATTTTATGGTTGTCTATATTATGTAATAACTTGGTGAACATAAAGAATAAAGAAACATTGAAACATGCAAATAAATTAAGAAGCTTAGGGCATAAAATCCTTGTAGAAACCCATTACTGCAATCCACTTTATGGAAATAATTTTCCCAACATTTTAACTGTGCACTGCTCAACCAACTATTACTGATCAGAATTTAGTTTTATTTAGTCTTCTCATCCTAATTTTTACTGATCAGAATTTAGTTTTATTTAGAATTCTTTGTGTTGAATTACTAAAAGAGCAGTGTAGTTTTATGTACAATATTTTTAGAATCCTTTGTGTTGAATTACTAAAAGAGCAGTTTCTCATATTTAAACTCCATGCTTATTAAACCTTTGATGCAGAAACCTTTGCTATGACACCTCCAAAATCAGCAGCAGAGGGATGGAAACATGTGGAAAAATTGGATGGCCCTGGGAGACATCTAAAATGCAGATTATGTAATTTTGAATCTATTGGGTCATTAACAAGAGTGATGGACCACCTACTTTCTATCACTAATGGTAAAGGAGGTGGTGTTGAAGGTTGCAAACAAGTGTCTACAGAATTGAAGGAGACACTTCAAAAGGATTATGACAGGTTGAAAAAGACCAAAAATATGCAGGATAACAAAATTCAATGCATTCAAAGTGAGATTGCATATAATTGTAGTTTAGTTTTTTCATTTTCTTTCAGCATGGTTGCAACTAGAAGTTCATCTCAGCCAGTGAAATCAAGTGGGATAGTGACATTAAACACTCTTTGGAAGCCCATACAGAAGCAAGAAGTTGATGATGTTGTGGCTGTCATGTTTTTTGAATCTGCATTACCATTTAATGTGGCTAGAAGTCCTTACTTTATCAATGCATGCAAGATGATTGCAAATTTTGGAAAAGGTTATGTACCTCCTAGTTCAAAAACTTTAAGGACTACTCTTCTCAAGAGGTCAAAAGAAAGAGTGACAAGCAGATTGAAAAAAATCAAAGAGTCTTAGAAAGAAACAGGGTGCACTATTATATCAGATGGTTAGTCAGATATGAACCATAGGCCACTAATTAATGTGTTGGTTTGTTTCCTTAAAGGGGTATTATTTTTTAAGGTGGTTGATGCATTAGGAAACAAGAAGACTTCTGAATACATTTTCAAGATTTTGGAGGAAGCAATTCTTGAAGTTGGGGAACAAAATGTGGTCCAAGTTGTAACTGATAGTGCTTCAAATTGTGTGGGAGATGGAAAGATGGTAATGGACAAATACAAAAGAATCTATTGGACCCCTTGTGCTACTCATTTCCTTGACTTGTTGTTGCACGATTTAGCAAAGTTTCCATGGATTGATGAGGTAGTTCGGAAGGGGAAAAAAATTTCTCATTTCATAATTAACCATCAACTCACATTGAGCTTGTATAGGAAGCAAGCATCTAAAGAGATATTAAGGCCTTGTGAGACCAGATTTGCATCATATTACATAACTCTCAAAAGACTAGTTGAGGAAAAGGCAAGTGTAAGAAGTGTTGACTGCAGCACTGAGTGGGAAAATTCTCACCTTTCAAAGGAATCCAAAGGGAAGGAGTTGGAACAAAATATTTTAGGCATTGCTTTTTGGGAAAGTGCTATGAAGGTTCTAAAAATATGTGAACCAATTATTGATATGCTTTGCATGGTTGATAGTGATACCCCTTCCATGGGTTTTGTTTATGAGGGCATGGATCGTTGTAAGGAAGCTATTGCAAATTCCTTTAACAACCTGGAAAATGAGTACATGGAAATATGGGAGGTAATAAATGAAAGATGGAAAATGTTACATAGCCCTTTGCATGCAACAACGTGTTATTTGGACCCTAGATTGTTTGGTATAGAAAGAAGTAATGATGGAGAAGTCATGAGTGGCCTTTATACAACTATTAAGTGGTTGATTCCAAATCTAGAAGAATCTCAGAGGCTTAGAGAGCATCTTCGAGCTTACAAGTCAGAAGAGGGGATATTTGGTTGCATTTCTGCCACACAGGATAGGCCCAAAATTCCTCCAGGGATATGGTGGCAGTTTTATGGACCAGAAGTACCTGAATTGCAACATTTTGCAGTTCGTGTTTTGAGCCAAACATCTAGTGCCCCTGCGTGTGAAATGAAATGGAGTAGCTTCAACCATATTCAATCAAAGAAAAGAAACAAATTACTATATACAAGGTTGGAAGACCTTGTTTATGTTCGCAACAATTTGAAATTGGCCTTAAGCAGTGTGGCCAAAGATGCATCTAGTTCCTCTCGACCATGGTTTGGGCCTACTTTGGATATAGAAGAAGATGATCTTGACATTGATGGTGACTCACTAGATGAGCTTGGTGATGATAGAGTTCCACTTACTGATGATTTTGATGATCACACTTCTAGTTCTAGTGGTTTTACTGACCCATGTTCTCTTGATGATTTAGAGCATGATGTTACAAGTAGGCCATAAGAATGCAAATTCTAAACATGTTTTAAATTTTGTGAAACAATTTGAGGGATTATAACTATTGGACATTATGGACTTGCTTTTAAATTTTGAAATATAAATAATATGTTCTACTTCGTTTTGTAATTTGTAGACTTGTAACCGTAACTTGTACTTGTACTATATGTTCAAATTTTTATCATGTTTTAGAATTTGTGAATTTGTTTTAGAGATTATAATTTATAACTTATAACTTATAAGTATTTGACAATGGACATTATGGATATCTAGATCCTTTTAAATTTTGAAGTTGAAGAATACGTTCTACAGTCTACTTCTTTTTCCAATTTGTTGATGTAGACTATAGTTTAATTATCAATCACATGTG
>SNQJ01S0000596.1:346350-360324 GCA_010110895.2 Picea sitchensis
TATATATATATATATATATATATATATATATATATTCAAACCTAAAGCCGAACCTCATTCGAACCTTGTTGGAAAATTTGAACCCAAATCGAACCTAATCGTTGTCGAACCCGAACCCGAACCCAAACCATGTGACTTAGCTTCCAGTAGAGAACCCTCCTCTTCCCTTCTATCCAACGAAGAGGCAGGGTAGAGCTTTTTCAAATAAGTTTGAGACTGAATCATTTTTCCTCCAAAAAAATTATTACTTCGGCAAATAACATGTGAAATTATGTTCTTCTCCCTTCTTTTTCTCGTCCTAGAAGGGGACATTTTATAATGCTTTTGTATGTTACTTGTTATCCATGATACTTTTATTGCTTCTTCAAATGGTCTTTACCTTTCCCATACCACAAATCAATGTCTATTATATTTCCTATTAACTATTCTTTGGTCCTCTACCCAAATTTCCAAAAGAAAATCATGTTGAAAATTTTCAAATTCCTTTTGCATCATTCGTTTAAATAGTTATTACTCGTCAAACATGAATTTAGGCCAATATAGTGAAAATTTTATTATTTGCATTATTTCACAAAGAAGCAATAAGAGTAAGAAATATGACGACCAATGTTGAAATTTCGTGTAACTCAATAAGAAAAAGGTTTTAGAATTAAGGAAGTCATATCAATTTTTTAAAAGAAAAATGTAGAAAGATTTATGACCTTCCTCTGCCTAAGGAGTCTTTGGAACCATTATGCCAATTTTTCATTGGTCTATAATATCATCACCACCAATTATGTCATTAAGATATAACTTCATGGTTAGATTAATTATTTCATATGCCATTCTTTGAATAAAAATTGTAACATATTTTCATTTTGTTTGAAATTTTGTATTAAAAATTGTGGTTAATTATTCAACCAAAACTAATAATAATTCACCCACTTTTACTAATTCTCTTTCTTACAAAAATTAACATATTTTCATTGTGTTTAAAATTTTGTAATAAAAATTTGCAATTGATTATTCAATCCAAAGCAATAATAGTTCACCTATTTTTACTAATGCTCTCTTACAAATTCGACGACACATTATTGCCTAAGCAAAAATAAATGAATGTTGAAACAAACCTAGTTAATAGTTACATTTTAAAGAAGGATAACAATTGATGTAATTTTAACATTCAAAACATATATAGGTATCTTAGTCAAATGAAGGGCGTGATTTCTTCTTAAAATGAACGATATTGTTTTGCAAATGAATTTGATCCATAATCAGATCCAAAAAGTGTCACAATTGTCGAAAACACCATTGAAGCAATTCCTTACATTAAAAATGCATTCATTATACATAAGTTAATACATATATGTAACTTATAAGGAAAAGTGCCTAGGGTTCTTCCTAGCACAAGTGAAGCTAACGACCATTCATGAAGAATGTATGAAAATTCACCAAGCTTGTTGGTATGCATGTTTAAAACAACTATATTTTATATTTGAAACCATGTTTGTTACATTAACTATAACATTTATAATCAATATAACAAAGATCACTAACCAAAAGGTTGTGTTTGTATCATTACTTTTCCATTTTGATAGTTTGTTAGAAAAAAAAAAAAATTATTACTAAAAACTCAATAAATTATATTGCCATTAGGAAAATATACATCCACCATATATTAATTTATTTGGGGTCTGCATCCCAATATACTTAGTACTAGGGTTTGAATTTCAAGTTTTAACTCCTTTGATTAAGTTTGAATAACTAATCACTGTAATGATCTCGCATATCCATTTCTCTCAAATAGATGATCATGCTCCTCGATTTCTTCCACGCTTGCATAAATTTATCTCCACTATTGTCCAACCAACCACCATATTGTTGGATATTGTTGTGTACATCATTATTAGTGACTTCCCTATTTTGTCGATTGCAATGAAGTTGGATCAATTTACTGATATGAGGAATTCGAGTCATGTCTCATTTTTCCCATTCTCAAGGGACTGATTAATGAGATGGAAGTTGTCTCATGAGGTTTTTCATTCGCATTAGTGTCATTATTACTTTCAAGCACTAGAGTAGTGGTGGGTTTTGAAGGTGTAGGTGTTGAGTCATTGGAGGCCCTTATTGGATCTACCCAATGATTCGTTAGTTGTGCACCTAACTACCAAGAGGGCGTTAGATCTTTTCCTTATGGAGTGAAAGATGATTTTACCTTTAGGCAAGAGGTTTAAATAGGACCATGATTGGATAAAAGTGTGCATCGAAAGGAAACATGTTCGTAGTCCAATAATGGAACTTCAGTTTCCATATGTCAACTCAATGTGGTTAGGAAAACCTTTGCTTTGTTGAAATAATGTAACTGCAAAGTGTATTCTTATTATTATTTGATATANAATATAGTTGACGCTCCAAGATAGTCCATCAGAGGAAGGATAGGAATGGAAGATGGAAGTAAGTTAGGGAGAAAGGATGAGTATAAATAGTTGAGTGTATGGAGATTTTCCCTATGTTGGAACTAACTATTTTCCTTCTGAAAAGAAAATGCATATATATATGAATATTCATAATTATGTAATTAAACTACAATTGTCTAAATAACATTGTTGAGCTAGATAATTGAAATTAAAGGATTTCACAAACATTTGATTGGTTTATTTTATTTTATAAAATGAATAGTCTTGTTGAATGGATTGGATGCATATGGAAATTACTATAGAGATGATAGTTATTGATATTAGTACATGAACGAGACTTGTATGTACTAGCTACACATGCATTTCTTGCGCATGTACACTAGTATGAATGAGTTTCTTGGCTTACTTACTAATAATGACAATTATTTGTTATGAATGTGTGAACCATGTTTCTTTTCCCTTGTATCATAAAATACCTTAACTTCAAGATGAAGTTTCCTGAAGGGTGGGTGTATGTAACAACCCTAGTTAAATAGTTGCATAGGGTTTATCAAGTATAGTTAATTAAATAATTAACTGTCCTAGTGTGTATTAGTTAAATAACGATTATTTATTAATAATATTAATTAATTATATATTAATTGTTTAATATATGTTGATTAATTAACACATTTAAGGTTTGGGTAAAGAATTAGAGGCTTAATAACTTTAATTTATTTATTATAAAACTTTACGTATGACAGGGGGTAGGGTATTGAATGGAGGGATAAGGTAGTAAATGAAGGGATAAGGTGGGTGGCATTAAATGAAGGAGGAGGCGGTGAATGGGGAAGGATATGAGGGGGCAAAGGTCTTCGGGAGATTATTATGAAATTTTGGGAGAGAAGGACTGTATTTTTCTATCTGTGATATTGTTTGGTTTGGGAGTTTGAGTGGACTGTTACAGGGGTGCACCAAGTTGTTGGGAGTTTTGGGCTCGGGGGCCAGGAATCCTCATGGAATCCTGGAGCTAGGGAGCTGGACAGGCTATGTTCCTAGCTGGCAGGGAGGAAAGATTCAGTTTTGGGCAGAGTTCGAGCAGAGCAGCGGAGAGGACAACCAGAGATTGAGGAATTAGCATCAGACAGAGGTATGAATTTCATGAATTTGTTGTGTTATGTGGTTGTTAATTAAATTTACTTTCATGTTGTTAATAAATTTAATTTATGTCGAATAATAAATGATTATACGTTGATGATTGAATTGTACATGATATAATTTCTTCATTCTTTAATTTTAGTTTGTATTTTTATAAGGCTCTGTGGGGAAAAAGACCTTACAAATCAAAAGTCTATGACTGATGGTAGTGTTTAATAAATAATTATGACCTACATCATAAAATGACATAACTTCCCCACCGCTTCATAATTGTAGTAGTAGAACAATTAGTAAGTCATTAGGGTAGTAACTAACATGTCATAGGTTTGAATTCGTAATGAGCACAAGGATGGAAAATAGTTGCATGATGGATGCAATGAGATGTATTTAGACATAAACTGGGACACACAACATTTTTTTGCAACTTCTTTGTTCTTTTTTGTGTTATTTTACATCCTTTTTGCATCCTTTTGAATCATATTTGTGTCCTCTTTCCATCTTATTTTCATCCTTATTGTGTCTTCATTATGTTGTAAGGGAGACATAAATTAGGAAGAAAACAAGACACACAAGGGGAATAAAAAAATTATGCATGTTGGAGACAAAGTAAACACATGATGGACTCACAAATAAAAAAACATGATGCCAAGTATACATAAGAAAAGATACCACATACTAGAGCATCCATTTTTTGCATCCTAAAAACTTGGGATTGAAAAAAAAACAAAGGACATGGATGCAAAAAAAATGATAGAAGACTATAATGTGGTGGTTCATTTTGAATATTGGAACACGATAAGATTGATATATGTAATTGAGGTTAGAAGACTATAATGTAATGGTGCATTTTGAATATTGAAACACGATGAAATTGATATATGTAGTTGAGGTTCTTGCACATGTAAATAACACATCAACATGTAATTATGCTAATCCCCACACAATAATCAAACCCACGACAAGAGAGAATAGTAAAGAGACCAATTTCTACAACATAAATTAATCAATTTTATTGATTTAGTATGAAGAGATGAAAGTTGGTTTAGTACCATAGCTATTGATGATTGCAGCTTCGTGAGACATCCTCCATGATACGTTCTCCTGTGTGACTGAGTTGAGTCGACCTGAGAGGGATCCCAGTGTTGGGCATACCCACGTGATGGGGCATCGTTCTACTCAGTGTGAGAGTTGATTCATCCCCCAAGTGGTTGGGGCATCGTTCTCCTCTAGAGAGTTGAGTCGCCCCCCAGTGGTTGGGTGTGCCCATGTGATGGGTGTATTGTTCTCCTCTGTGTGCGAGTTGAGACGATGTGGTACTCCAGATGATTCTGTTGAGTATGACGTCCTTGTGGTTGAGCACATGTGGATGTGCCCTAGTGGTTGAGCACTAGTGGACGTGTGGATCCCTTGCTATATTGTCTAAGAGTAATATTTACTTGTAACCCTAATTATGTTGTAAAGGGTACAAGTCGGCCCCACCATGTAAAGATAATTAATATTGTAATTATTAATTATATTTATTATATTATTAAGTTGTATAGGTCGGACCTATTTGATGTGATAAGTTTTGTATAAATAAAGGTGAATCCCCATTGAGGATTACACACTTATCATTGTGTCATCTCATGATTTCAAAAGTTGAGGTCTGAAATTATGAGAACTGCAACACCCTTTTGTGTGCTAGGTTTGGTGGTGGATGGGGCATCTTCTCTTGAGAATATATCAAAGGATTGTTGGGTTTTCTTCCCTTGTTTAGAAGGGTTTCCTAGGATATTTTGTGTGTTCTTGTGCATGGCTATTCTTCTTGTGATCTTGGTTTACTGTAGCTAGTTATTGTTACTGTAGTCATTGTGTATGGTTCAAGTAATGCTAAACAAAAAAATAAATAAACCTCATGCTTGAGCCAAAACTTAACATGGTATCAGAGTAGGTCCTAAAGATTACCCATTGCACATTGATAAAGGAAGGTCGTGGGAGGTTGAGGCTGCTAGCAGAGAAGGGCCAGAACTATTTTAATTATGTGGTGAGGTTCTAAGTTGGATGCAGGCCCTTCTCTTAAAGGAAAACCACAGCATGAAAAGGCCCCTCTAGGCTGCGGCAGAAGGGTCCTATCAACAAACCTAAAACCACAATTAAAAGGAGAAAAAAAAAGACCTACAAGAAGCTTAACTACATACCTAAACCATGGACTTAAAGATTGGGTTTTGAAGCAAAAATTGCAGTAAACTCAAAGAAAATCCTTCTAAGGTAGATCTAAGTTTTGTGTGTAGATCTGAGGAGGATCAGGCCGATTTTCAGGCCTATGTTGATTGTTGAATGGAGGTGAATTGATGCTTAGTTATGAGGTAAGTTTACAACCAGTTCTAAGGAAATCTTGAGGCCTGTGGGGTAATTTCTGAGGCAGACACAGGTACAAGAGGCTAGTACAATAGGCTAGGAAGTATTGACAACAGGGAATACGGTAGCCACATGAAGTTTAAGGGTTCAGCCTGTAGGAAGAAGAGGGCCAAGTCCCATTTCACTAATCTGGAAATAGACCAAGATCACTCCAAGGCTGCCACAGTCAAATCAATCCTACAAAGGGTTGCATCAACATCTTTTGTAAGACTGAAGGCTTAAAGAAGGAAGACAACATCCCCTTGAAATCTGAATGGAGTCTCAGAATCAGGTCACGAGTCTAGGAACCTCACCTCAGACCTAATTCAAGGATACTTTCTTAAGACTTGAACAAAACCTTGATTACAATAAACCTAAGTATGCATGTATGCAGATATAGTTGTCTCAAGGACAATTATTAATTGTGAAGGAGACCAAACTATCTTAAAGACTCTTCATCAAAATCAAATTTCAGATTTGAGGTAAACTTAAGAGACATGTTAAGGAGTAAGAATGTTTGGGTAATGTTGAATAACCTTTCCCAAAACTTGCGTACACATCATGTTCAAGATAGTCTCTTTTTGAAGGATACTTCATTTTTGTCAATCTCTTGGTATTTTAAATACAACTTGCAAGCATATACATAACAACAAAGGAATATGAACTATCACATCCATATACTTACAAGTAGTAAAGAAATTGATGTTAACTACAACATTTGTTTAGGTGACTGTAACAATACTAATAACCCTTGATTGCAAGCTCAAGTATGTAAACAGTCTGTATCATTTTATTGATTCACAAATATTCATACCAGATCAGTTAAGAAGCAGTAAGGATGACGCATGAAATTATGAACATGCCTTTTATTGTATCTCATGCCTTGGTATACAAGTCAGAGATTAGAAGGCCATATATGCTAGTTTGATAGACAATAATCAGTTGACAATCTATAATGGAAATTTCCATCAAAAATGTTAGCCACATCAATGCTAAATTGAAACCTACGTCCTTTGAAGTAAGCTTACAATTCATAAAGGTTGACTGATAGTGTTTTCATTTCATATGGCCATACTAATGACAAAATTAAGAGTATTTGGACAAGTGTCTCGGTGATTGTGACTGTAAATGATTGGTGTAACAACAAGGTAAGACCACAATTATTGTGGACAACAACATTCAAAGTCTGTGAGCATTTTAAAAAACAAAACACAGATTGTAGCATTGAGAACCATCTCTCTCAAGAACATGACAACTTAAGGTCGAAAGTGATAAAGTCACATATACCAACTTTGTTTCTTGAATACATTCATGCACATACTCGTCATTCTTGAGACCCGGGTTATGATATGCATGCTATCTATACTTAAAGTCTATGGAATCTATAGAAGGCAGCTTATCAGTCCTTGATGACAGTTGAAAAACATGCAAAGATCATATGTCAAGTTCCATGCTAGTGAAGATTGTGAAGGAGTATCATTACTCATCAAGAGATTGCCCAGAACAAGCAAGCAGACTGAAGAACTGACAATGTACACTCCAGGGTATTATCCTTGGTGTGGGAGCCCTCATGAATTGGACCATTATCCCTGGTTAGAAACACCATAAAAGGAAGATGTCTATCCTTTAGACTTCAGAGGGAGTAAAACTATTTGAGAAGAAGGAAGAGACAATACCTTCTCCCTCTTCAACTATTCATAGGGAGACAACCATTGATCCAGTCGATCCAGTTGATCTATTTTCTCAAGTTGATGTCCCCAGAGACATTGTAGTAGGCCATAAAAGGCTTGCATGGGCTCTAAAAAATCTGCAGGAGGCAGAGGGACATGCAGCTTCTTGAGACACATTCTGAGAGAACAAGAAACCAAAGAGATTTTCGAGCTATTTTTCAGCCATGAGTCACATCATTGATATTGAGTCTTCTTGTCATGGAGAAGCAGCAGGTCACAAGGTATGGCAAGACGCCATGACAGAAGAGTATTAGTCCATCATGAAGAATGATGTGTGGGATAATTTTCCAAAACTAGAAGGGAAGTCTGTAGTGACTTGCAAGTGAATCTATAAGATCAAGCATGCAACTAATGGAAGTGTTGAGAAGTACAAAGAAATATTTGTGGCCAGAGGATTCTCTTAGGTGGAGGGAATTGATTATGAGGAGACATTTTATTATGTAGCCCGATACACTTCAATCTGTACTATCATTACACTAGCTACATATATGGGTTGGAAACTACATCAGATGGATGTAAAGACAACCTTTCTCAATGGTGAGATTAAGGAAAAAGTTTAGATCGAGCTGCCAGAGCGATTCATGATTCACGAGTCATCTGAGACAGACTCACTAGATAGCAGTGAAGATTGTATTAAGATATATACGAGGCATAGTTGGATATGGTCTGAGATATGCCTCCAGTGTAGACATGAGTTTGCAGGGATATGTCGATGCAGATTGGGCAGGGAGCGTAGTGGACCAGAGGAACACATCTGGTTTTTGTTTTACCTTGGGGTCTGCCATGGTTTCCTAGTGCAACAAGAAACAAAGCTCTATGGCCTTGAGTACCACAGAAGCAGAGTATATAGCATTGAGTGTGGCAGTCCACGAAGCAGTGTGGCTTCACAAGCTCCTAACATATTTATTTATGGATTCTACCATTATTCATTGTGAGAACCAGAGTTGTGTGAAGCTCTATGAGAATCTTGTGTTTGACGATAAATTGAAACACATTGAGATAAAATATCATTATATCAGAGACATGGTGTAGAGGAAATAAGTACACGTGTGGTACCTTCCTACACATGAGCGGATTGCATATATCTTCACCAAACCACTTGCCAAGATGAAGTTCGAGTACTTTCGTGAGAGACTTGGCTTGGTGGATAATGCCTCCCTAGCTAAGAGGAAGTGTTGATTATTGCAGCTTCGTGAGACATCCTCTAGGATACGTTCTCCTATGTGAATGAGATGAGTCGACCTGAGAGGGAGCCTAGTGTTGGGCATACCCAGGTGATGAGGCATCATTCTCCTCTGTGTGAGAGTTGAGTCGTCCGCCAAGTGGTTGGGGCATCGTTATTCTCTGGAGAGTTGAGTCATCCCCCAGTGGTTGGGTGTGCCCATGTGATGGGCGTATCCTTCTCCTCTGTGTGAGAGTTGAGACGAAGTGGTACTCCATATGATTCTGTTGAGTATGACGTCACTGTGGCTGAGCACATGTGGATGTGTCCCTAGTGACTAAGAACTAGTAGACGTGTGGATCCCTTGCTATATTGTCTAAGAGTAAGATTTACCTGTAACACTAATTATGTTGTAAAGGGTACAAGCCGGCCCCACCATGTAAAGATAATTAATATTGTAATTATTAATTATATTTATTATATTATTAAGTTGTACATGTCGACCCTATTGTGCCAATAGACACATCATTTGATGTGATAAGTTTTGTATAAATAAATGTGAATCCCCATTGAGGTTTGCACACTTATCATTGTGTCATCTCATGATTTCAGAAGTTGAGATCTGAAATTATGAGAACTACAACACCCTTTTGTGTGCTAGGTGTGGTGGTGAATGGGGGATCTTCTCTTGAGAATATAGCAAAGGATTGTTGGGTTTTATTCCCTTGTGTAAAAAAATTTCCTAGAATATTTCTTATGTTCTTGTACATAGTTATTTTTCTTGTGCTCTTAGTTTATTGCAGGTAGTTATTGTTACTACAATCATTGTGTATGGTTAAGTAATGCTAAACAAAAAATTAAATAAACCTCATACTTGAGCCAAAACTTCATTCAAATATTATTTGTACTATTTTATATAAAATATTATAATAACCACTTGTATATTAATAAACACAATTTAAATTAAAAAACATATAATTATAATCAATTAAATAATTAATAAATCAATGATTAATTTAACCCTAAATAAGAGTTTCACTTTTACAAATAGGAATAGTTCCCATCGCTTTTGTATCGCATACTTTTATATTTTGGTGACATGATTTTAGTGTGTTGGTAGGGGTTGTGACATGAAGTTGAATAAGAATTAAAAAAAAGTTAGTCATATTTTTTTAAATGATTTAAATAATATAAAAGGAAAAAAACTAATATGTGAAGATATTAATATTAGTGATAAAAAATAATTAAGGAAATGTTAAAGTAGAGATTTAACATTTTATCTAATATTTTATTATTATTTATAATAAAAAAGATTATTATAGGAATGAGTTTTTTAAGGAAAATAATAAAATAAGAGTTATAAATTTTCAAAGAGAAACAGAGAAAATTATTTTTTTAATTGTATTTTTGATTTATCTCCTTTAAATATGTTTACTCAAATTTCAAATTTTAAGTGTAGGCACTTGTTGGATGTGGAATTAAATTATGCATCCAATGTGTACCTACTCTGCATACTGACCCAAAGTGAGATGAACTGAAAGATGAAGATAATAAAAATAAAAAAAATAAAAAAGTGTTTCTTTTCAAGTATTTCTAGTTTATCTCAACTTGGGTCTATCAAAAGTATGCAGGGTGGGTACTCGTTGGATGCATAATTTAATTCCACATCCAACGAGTGCCTACACTTAAAATATGAGTAAACTTATAAGGTGATAGGTTGAAAATATGATTAAAAAAATAGTTTTCTTCTTTTCCCTCCAAAAATATTTACCCTTATGGCTACCATTATCATCTTGAATCCTATCCATTCTTTTAAATTTGATTTGTATCCCTACAGTTTTTGTTCTGAGGCCCGTTTTTTACCTCAAAATTCCCTTAGGTTAGTTCAATTGATTGAATCATCCATCTGAGGTATGTTGCCGATAGGAAAGCCAAAAGTCATTGGCTCAAATTTACTAGAGCCCCTTGGGGTTACCAACCACTATGATGATTATCAATGACACTACCATCCATCTAGATATTTCAAGGAAGAAGGATGATCCAAGAGATTTTTCCTTGAAAAAAGAAAAAAGAAGACCATTAAGTCACTAAGAAGTAAAAGTCAATATTTAAGGACCCTTGACCTCTACATAAACCATTGGCATTACTTACTAAGATCCAAAGTCTATAACATCGATAGAATGGAAATCTACAATAATGAAACTTCTTAATGAGTTGTTCTCAAGTCCAAAAACATTATTTCAAGAGAAATATTTGATATAAATGAAAACCATTTTTTAAATTTCAAAGTTATCTAAATTAGGAAGTAGAGAAAGCATAGCAAAATTAAATGAGCTTCACTAATCCCAAGTTGTGCGTGGTGAGATGACATCAAAATCGAACAATGAATACTAACTTATGTTGTTAATGTGTAATTGATTGATCTGTTTCTCCAATTTAGATGCAAGTTCAATTAATACTCAAATGCATATGTAAATAATAAAACCTTGTTATTGACATGTTAGTCTCAAATCCCTAAGAGAACTAGAAGTGTTGGGCTAAAAAATACCTTCAATCAAGATGGATGTATCTCAAAAATTTGTGCCCAGGGCATTGCAACTTATAATTCAAATGTGAGGCCCCAATTTTGAAAAGGACATCGAAGGGGTGTCCCTTCCAGGTAGAGAACCCTCCTCTTCCCTTCTATCCAACAGAGAGGCAGGGTAGAGATTTTTCAAATAAGTTTGAGACTGAATCACTTTTCCTCCAAAAAAAATGTTACTTCGGCAAATAACATGTGGAAATTATATTCTTCTCCCTTCTTTTCCCCCTCCTAGAAGGGGACATTTTATAATGCTTTTGTACGTTACTTGTTATCCATGATACTTTTATTGCTTCTTCAAATGGTCTTTACCTTTCCCATACCACAAATCAATGTCTGTTCTATTTTCTATTAACTATTCTTTGGTCCTCTACCCAAATTTCCAAAAGAAAATCATGTTGAAAATTTTCAAATTCCTTTTGCATCATTCGTTTAAATAGTTATTACTCGTGAAACATGAATTTAGGCCAATATAATGAAAATTTTATTATTTGCATTATTTCACAAAGAAGCAATAAGAGTAAGAAATATGGCGACCAATGTTGAAATTTCGTATAACTCAATAAGAAAAAGGTTTTAGAATTAAGGAAGTCATATTAATTTTTTAAAAGAAAAATGTAGAAAGATTTATCACCTTCCTCTACCTAAGGAGTCTTTGGAACCATTATGCCAATTTTTCATTGGTCTATTATATCATCACCACCAATTATGTCATTAAGATATAACTTCATGATTAGATTAATTATTTCCTATGCCATTCTTTGAATTTTGAATAAAAAATTAGCATATTTTCATTTTGTTTGAAATTTTGTATCAAAAATTGTGGTTAATTATTCAACCAAAACTAATAATAATTCACCCACTTTTACTAATTCTCTTTCTTACAAAAATTAACATATTTTCATTGTGTTTAAAATTTTGTATTAAAAGCTTGCACTTGATTATTCGATCCAAAGCAATAATAGTTCACCTATTTTTACTAATGCTCTCTTAGTAAATTCGACGACACATTATTGCCTAAGCAAAAATAAATGAATGTTAATAGTTACATTTTAAAGAAGGATAACAATTGATGTAATTTTAACATTCAAAACATATATAGGTATCTTAGTCAAATGAAGGGCGTGTTTTCTTATTAAAATGGACGATATTGTTTTGCAAATGAATTTGATCCATAATCAGATCCAAAAAGTGTCACAATTGTCGAAAACACCATTGAAGCAATTCCTTACATAAAAAAATGCATTCATTATACATAAGTTAATACATATATGTAACTTACAAGGAAAAGTGCCTAGGGTTCTTCCAAGCACAAGTGAAGCTAACGACCATTCATGAAGAATGTATGAAAATCATGAAAATTCACCAAGCTTGTTGGTATGCATTTTAAAACAACTATATTTTATATTTGAAACCATGTTTGTTACATTAACTATAACATTTATAATCAATATAACAAAGATAATTAACCAAAAGGTTGTGTCCGTATCATTAGTTTTCCATTTTGATAGCTTGTTAGAAAACATCTTTTTTATTACTAAAATCTCCATAAATTATATTTCCATTAGGAAAATATACATTCACCATGTATTAATTTATTTGGGGTCTTCATCCCAATATACTTAGTACTAGGGTTGGAATTTCAAGTTTTAATCCATTTTACTAAGTTTGAATAACTAATTACTGCAATGATCCCGCATACCCATTTCGCTCAAATAGATGATCATGCTCCTCGATTTCTTCCACGCTTGCATAAATTTATCTCCATTGTTGTCCAACCAACCACCATATTGTTGGCTATTGTTGTGTACATCATTATTAGTGACTGCCCTATTTTGTTGATTGCAATGAAGCTAGATCTTTTTACTGATATGAGGAATTCGAGTCATGTCTCATTTTTCCCATTCTCAAGGGACTGATTAATGAGAGGGGAGTTGACTCATGAGGTTTTTCATTCACATTAGTGTCATTATTACTTTCAAGCACTAGAGTAGTGGTGGGTTTTGAAGGTGTAGGTGTTGAGTCATTGGAGGCCCTTATTGGATCTACCCAATGATTCGTTAGTTGTGCACCTAACTACCACGAGGGCGTTAGAGCTTTTCCTTATGGAGTGAAAGATGATTTTGCCTTTAGGCAAGAGGTTTAAATAGGACCATGATTGGATAAAAGTGTTCATCGAAAGGAAACATGTTCGTAGTCCAATAATGGAACTTCAGTTTCCATATGTAAACTCAATGTGGTTAGGAAAACCTTTGCTTTGTTGAAATAATGTAACTGCAAAGTGTATTCTTATTATTATTTGATATATTATTCATTGGATCAATCCCCATTGTGGATTGATCATGTCGGCTACTGTAAAGGACCAAATCCCCTTTTGTGGATTGGTCATAATGTAATTGTAATAGGAAGAAAGAGAAGTCGACCCCATAATATATTAAAGAAGCCCTGAAATATAATAAAGGTGGTTATAACCACCCAGAAGAAGAAGTCGGCCCTGCCAGTGAAAAGACACTTCCACACGTGCCAGAATTGTATAAATAAGGAGGCTAGCGCCTCACTTAGACACACACTCACTTGTTCATTGAGAGACAA
>SNQJ01S0000596.1:379482-405441 GCA_010110895.2 Picea sitchensis
ACTTTTACAGAACTTAGTTGATTAGTAACCGTATTAAATTCATTTAAATGATCTGCAACAGACCCACCTTCTGACATATTCATATTAAATAATCTCTTCATTAGAAATACCTTATTGGACGCCGAGGGTTTTTCATACAATTTATCAAATGTTCCCATCAAACCCTTCGTTGTCTTTTCTTTCGAAATATTGAAAGCCACCAACGCTATCAGGCTCATCCCTATCATTCCTAGAGCCTTTCTATCAAAAATATCCCATTCTTCATCCTTTATAGCCGTCGGCTTCTTTGCTATTCCGCCTAATGGTAGGAATAGATACTTCTGATATAAATAATATTCCATCTGCATCTTCCATAACTGGGAGTTTTAGCCATTAAATTTCTCGACCCTAAACTTTCCATCTTCTGACATTGCTCCCACTCGAACCAGGAACCCTCTTTTCCCGCGAGTTACCTTTCCCTCTAATACCAGTTGTTAGAAAAACAGGACCGTGGAGCAATAAAATAAAACAAATGTGGAAATAAAACACAGAAGATACATAATACAATAGAGACACAGATATACGTGGTTCACCTAGTGTGGGCTATGTCCACCAGAGAAATTGCCAGGTCCTTCCTTTATTATTATCCAGCAAATGAAGAGATACAACCTACAACAAACTCATTGTAACTTCCTCTTCTTTCTCTCACAATCTCCTATATTAGAATACAATATTCACTATCATGCATAGCCGCAATACATTTCCCTCATAAGAGAGGGTTGCCTTCTAGGCAAAAAAATCCTAACATAAATTCTATCGTTAGATCTGCGACCTTATAATGAACGGTCCAAATTTACAATGAAATTACATTATACTTTTACAAGTCAATTTTTCCTTTGGGGGCTCACTTGCCCCTGGACCCTGCAGAGGGGGTAACCCCCCTCTGCACTCCTCCACGTGGAAGAGTGTACATTCTTCTTGGGTGTAAAGTATTCATGGGGTATAAACATGGCTGAAAAACAAAGACCTTTGAATCAGGAAGATAATCAGGCTCCACAACCAACACAAAGGAGTACAAGACATGAAGAAGCTGCAAGCAGATCTCATAGTTGCACAGACACATAAGAAGGATCGACAAGCTCAAATGGAACCTCTCCAAGAGCTGGCAGTGGAAGTCATTGCATAGGCAGAGGAGGCAAAGAAGAACATGGCACAAACTCAGGAAGAGTGTGCAGAAATGATCAACGTGGAGATCACAGCACAAGTGTTGGAAGCGCTCATAGAAAAGACAGTGCAGGATCAGACACAAGCAAGGGAACTCACAAATAATTTCCATACTCTCGGAAGAGCTATTGAGGAAGCACACAAAGATTAGGTGGCTCGAGACGAGCCACATGTCAGTGTTGGGGGCCTATTGGATGCATACCCAGTCAAGAGAAAAGGTTATTTTTGGAAGAGAAGCATGAAGGGAAGAAAAGACAACTGGAAGGAAAAGTAGCATGTGCAAGGAAAGCATGTGAGGTGTGCATGCAAGGAATACCTAACGACGTTAGGGTTAGGGTTTTTGCAAGGTATTGTAATGGCTGATGAGCCAAGAATATAAATAATTAGTAATTAGAGGAAATAGGAGAGAAAACGAATGGCAAAGAGTGGTAAGAACTGTATTATTTAGTAACATGGTGAGCTAGAGAAGTAGGAGAAACTCAATCCTGAGGGTTAGATCGTACGCTGAGGAGCCTCATGCGATCTAGTCAGCCTCGCAAGGATCAAGGAGCCTGTTGAGAGTGTAAGATCCAAGATTGTAAACATGCACGACATGACATATTATTGAACCATAATAAAGATATTGAGAGCTAAATATTTGTGGACATAGCCCAGGAGGGGATGAACCACAGTAACACTTGTGTTATGTTATTGAATGAATGTGTCTCTATTATTGTTAAGTTTTGAATGTTAGATGAATGAATGAAGTAACTAGTTAAACCTGATATTTCGCATGCATGAATATAATGACTGTTATAATCAAATGTTAGACTGAATAAATAAATATTACAAGGTACAACCATAGATATCCACTCATTCCTAGGCTGCAAACACCTGAGTATTTCCACCACCCATAGATCTATCTCAAGTGAGGTTGCGCAGTACACTCTGTGTGTTGTGTTTCCTTCTAGTTTACCAGAGGGGTCGATAGTTTTAGACGGATTTTGTTGGAAGCTTGTTAAGTATGAACCTAGGTCATATATGACAGTAGGGTGGGATCAAAGTAGATAACCGACAAAGTAGAATAATAGAAAGCCAACATTTGTTCCTAGTGTTTGAGTAGACTCCTCCCCACCACGGGTGAATTATGTGGCATCTTATCCTCGGTGTTCAATTGCTTATAAGAAAGGATATTTATGATTATTTTCACCTTCTCAAGACAATGTCTCGAAAATTGATAAGGTTTTTTTATCTAATAGGGGCATGGGATCCCTTGCTTCCCCCCTATTATCCCTAGTTATCTGGAATTTCCTCTTGAGTATGATCTTGTTCTTTGTAAGACCTTGAGCCATGGTATTTGTGAGTTGTTTAACCCTGGTATTTGTGAGTTGTCGAGCCCTAGTTTCATGGATGTTGAGTTTCCTTCAGATGAGGCCATCCTTAAAGCTATGATTATGGATCTTCAACATCCTCCTAAATTGGAATCTTTATTGGTTTGTTACCAATGGAGCCCTTGACCTGAGCCTAGCAATGGGCTCTACCCAAAGAACTACTATGCATAAGCCACAAGGATGTGCGGTCCTATGTACATATTGTATTTTTAGGGTTTTTGGTTTTCAAGTTTCATATTCCATAAACCTTGTTTTTATCAGAGGTTTCTATATTGGACTTATTAAATTCTGGGTAAGTGTTTTTGGTCTTATATATAGGACTTTGAAGATGTTTTATTTGGAACATTTTCTTCCATGTCGATCCGTTCAGACAGGTAATGATATTGAAACTGGCATATAGGTTAGATTTTCCCCTTCATGCATTTTTTCATTATCAGTTTCATGTTTCATTTTTACTTAGGATTGACCCCACTGAGTTGTGACACAGAACCTTATATGTTGTTTAGAAGTGTTTCGATTCACATGTTAGAGCCTACCTTCCATGGGCGTCCTATTTTAGAATCCCTTTTGATTATAGCCCTCATGTTGCAAGTTTTCTATTAGGCTTGGGAGTCATGTTTAGTACCGCCATGACTTTGTGTTGAATCTTCATATCTTATTCTCAATCATTTTCTGACCATTACCTACAGAACTCCCCCTAACATACCCTAATACTTATGTCATCATTTCTTCAGATTCTTCATCGGTTATTGTGTTCTTTATTGGCATATAGGTAGGTTCCATTCCTCCTGAACATTGCATTTATCTGTATCACTCACATATCTTCCATAGGATCCACCACATTCATTTTCGACATCATACCTTCAATTTACTTAAAGGTGTCACTTATGGATGGTAAAACTTACCTCTCCATGGGTTTCCTAGTTAGTACCTCACTGGAATTTTTGACACCTATGTTGTAGTCTCCCTGTAGGCTCGGAAACCCTCTATAGTGATGCCATGTCTTTGTGTTGAATCCTCATGACTTCCTCTCAATATCTTTTTGAGTTGTAATTGCATTGCATATTAACCACTCGTGCTTTTAGCCCTAATTTCACCTTCAACTTTCTATTTTTGAACCACTTGCTTATGCATTCCTACCAGTTGCTAGCCTTTCAATTTATGCCTTTTTTATTCGACACCTTTATCCCTGGAGGAGATATTCCCCTTAGTGTGCTTATTCTACACATTATTCCTTGCATTGAGCATAGGTATGTTCCTTGCACTTTGGAAGTTTGATTTCCTACAACACTCGTTTCCTCCACTATACTATAGCACTCTTTTATTATTTTTGGGGATTTAATAATATGAAAAGGACAAAAAAAACAAAAACGAAGGGGGGAAAGTGTCTATCTCTTTTGTTGGAAGCGGTATTTTCTCCCTTGAAAAAAGCACAATCTTGAGTCAGTATCTCATCATTTTGTGTCTAGTATCGATTTAGGAGACTTTTTCTTATTTTTTAGTATATTCTCTCCCAGTTGGTTATTATTCCAACCATATGGAGCATTTGTTGATTCCTCATGTGTCACAAATGTATCCCAATTTATAATCCATGTTGCCTAAGTTAGATAATGCATTGTGCTTTTGTTCAATGGAAGTTTTATCCTAAGTCAGCCATTATGCAATTCATATTTGACCTTGCATGTCAGACTTCCCAAGTCAGTCAAGTTAGTCTCATCATCACAAGTATCTTTGTCCTCTACACGTGCTAGTATAAAAGGTCCCCGTTGAATTCTTGTTGGAGGGTCTTCTCTCATCGACTTCGACACATTTCTCTGAGAGTATGGCCTAGAGTTGCACCTTGGGCCTATTTCCATCATTGATAGGTGACCTTGCACTCAGCGGATGACAAACCATCATTGATCGCTAACTGAGTGGTTTCCCTTGTGTTTGACGTCAACAACATTCATCACACATAGGTATTCATGTAGTGCCTTGGTTTCCATTTGACCCTATTGGTGAATTCCTCATATTTGTCAGTAGTCTTCATCATTGGATACTATTAAGAGAGTATTTGTCCTATGTTATTTCCATCTAGAGCATGTCGAACTCGTACCTTAGTGTGGTCCTTAGAATATTTTCTTTCAAGTCCTTCCAAATCTTTGGCCTTTTGCTATCCCTTGTGCTGGATGATGGAAGATTCCTTAATGCCTTCCTTCCAGTGGATCTATTCCTATCAACTTAGACACATATTTCTCTAAGATAGGGATATATATTCATATTTGGTACCTTGGGGCTTTCAATCATCATTGGTAGGTTCCCTCTCTATTGATAATGGGAATACATCAATGTCTCATGCTCGATAGATTCTACCAGGTGTTCAACATCATCTCATTTATTCACACTTTTTAGATTGTACCATGGTACCTTGACACCCATTATTAACATTGGTGGGTTGTCTCGCATTTGTTAATGGTATACATCAATGACCGACAATCAAACGGTGTCTCACTGTGTTCGACCCCAACACATCTATTCACATAGTGTATAATCGTACCATGATGGATTGTTTTGACTACTTCAGGTGAAGTACAAGCATCACATCTTTTGTGCTCCTACCTAACATATTTTACCACTCCAAAGACATTGGTACTTGCAGAGGATCAATTTGTTCACTCTATTGGTCCCAAATATCCTTTGTTCTTTATTTTGAGACATAGCACCACTGTGTATCTCTTCGTGGATATATTCTAGTTTCACATGGATCCACTGTGTATTCTTGTTGTCCATGTTTTTTACTTTATATATATCCCATGGATCCAATGTCTATTTCTCATGGCCATGGACATTAGTCATACTTTCATATATGCCATGGATCTGCAATGTATTTGATTTGGCAGCCATGATTACACCACTCCTGAGAAAGGGTCTGCCCGACTTGGGAAGAGAATACTCTTACTTTATTTTGGTTGACAATTTTTTTTTTGGATCAGTTGTCTCAGGAACCTTCATGGATTACTTCATTGCATCCTTGCCTCTCATATTTATAATGTGTTTCGTCCATCACTTTCCCTTCTGACCTCACACATTAGGGGGCATCTATTGTAGCACAAATTTCCACATCTATGCATTTGTGACATGGCCCAACCCTTTTCCCTAGCTTGCTAATCAAAATCCCAACTTCCCTCATCAGAGTCACCTAAAAAAATCATTTTTTTCTTATATCTGTGGGTTTCCTTTGTGAAACACATGGACATATGTGCTTTGTTAGCTTGAAACCCATAGATTCCCTAAAAAAATGTGAAAAATAAAATAATCCCACATTTTCAGGCGGTTTTTTGGTTGGGATCGTTTCCCAACCTCCCTAATCTCGTACCAAATAGAATTCAACCTCCTTAAACTCTCAAGGATGGTATAAATGCACCATTGGGGGCATGGATGAGAAGAAGAACTAAGCTGCAAGATCATGCTGGAAAAATTTAGCAAGCTTCCCTAATCCCTTCATTCTCTGAGTAGCATCCCATTCCTGCAAACTATTTTTCTAGTGTTCCTTCCTTCTCTTTATAAATATAGGGTGTGTTCCTATCCTTGTTGAGTTATCCAAGGAAGAGACTTACCGCTTGAGTTGATGCTTGAAGGTCTTTGGAGGAACCTAAGGAAGTTGGCTCCAAACCAATACCAAAGGTTGAATCAGGTTGTAACTACCTTTCTCACATTGTTGTTAATATAAGATTTCTCTTTCCCTCCTATTGTGTGTTTGTTGGTTCATGGTAATGATATATTTTAATGTATTTCATATGTATTTGAATCCATGCACATGATATATTCTATTTGAATGTATAACTACCATGTAGAATCATATTCTTCATTTCCTATTATAGGCTAGTTCCGGCGAAGATCAGGAGTGCTTCAAGAAGCAAGAGCACGGATCGACATCGAATGAAGGTTCAAGGTGTGTGACCTCTCCTTCTTCCTTTATCTCTCTCCTTGTAAAAAGTAGTTATTTCTTATACGCTTTGACATAGATGAGGGTAGGTTCTATATTCTAAATTCTATCTTGCTCTTTTGTGACTTGACCCAAGGTCACAATGGAAAAATCCCTTAAACAACAAGAAAGAATAACCTGGTATGAAGACCAAATCTATGGATGATCTCCTCTAAAAACCTGCATCATAAGTTTACTTGGATTCTTCCTCCCCTCTCCCTTGTAATTTTTTCTTAATATAGATTGATGGAGGAGGATAAGGGACGCTTCTATATCTCTAGAATGCAGTGAAATTTGAGTGTATTATGAGTTGCCAAGCTCATATCATTAGATAAACAACTCACCCAACATTGATATCCTCATAACACATCAAATATAGAAGGTGATAAGGGTGGTCATAAGCTATAGTGATGCATCTTGTGACCAATTGTGCGTTGGCAGTGATGCAGCCTATGACCAGTCACACCTTGTGAAAGAATCAAGGTACAACCTCCCTCAAAATATATGAAATCCAAGGAAGAAACGTTTGTCTCAACATGACAGTTTTAGTAGGTCCTCCATGTGTCTCTAGGGTGGAAAATAGAGCTATAATAGATGCCCCCTAATGTGTGAGGTCAAAAAAGGAATGCAAGGAAACATAATGAAGGAGATGAAGATCAAGGAAATAGCGAGTACATACAACTAGACATCAACAAAACATATATAGATCATCCTTGAGGTAGGCATACCCATGCTCGAAAGAGAGACAAAGCATGTCAGTCAAAACAATACATTGCATATCCATGAAGTGAAATGCAAGATAATGGCCAAAAAAAGGTACATTGTGGATCCATGTCATAGTATACATTGGGAAGACATCGAGCACCGATGAGAGTGCCCTCGTAGTCTTCAAAGTACTCATACAATAGTGATATAATCTATTGCAACTTAGGAAGGTGTTGTGGCTGCAACAACCGCCCCTTTACTTTCAATTTTACAAGCAAAAGGAAAGGCCCCCCCTTATTGAAATTTTAAACATATTTCCTAATCCTCTACTGCTTGAACCTAATGTTATCTCTTTGCCTACTTTAAGGGAGTTGGGGTTTTTATCTTTATTGATGAATATCTTTGATGGGTGTTGAATATTCATTTCGATCTGATGATTTCAAATTTCTTCATGAGGCTTATTGACCTATGATGTTTCGTTGACATTTGTGTGATAGAATTGACATGTCATCTTCTGACCTTTTTCTGATTCTGAAGTTCTTGGTGACCTTATGCGTCAGTAGGGCTTGTTCTATTTCATTTCATGATTGACTAACTTAAACTATGCATCTTCCTTCTAGCATGTTTGTGCTTCATGTTTTCATCTGTATGATTTCGCATGCATATTCTACTCACATGTTTTGAACTCTAAGTCTAAATCGCATAACTATTGATCCATATTTTGAGTTGAGACTTGGCACATGTAGTTTCAGGACATTTATCTAAAGCCATCATGTTATCGTTGAATAAACCTAACACTCTCTTCTCAATTGGTTTAAAGGCAGGGAATATATTGTTTATGTATTGGAAAGTATTCTTTTGGTCACATGGCTGATGTTATTCTTCTATTTTGCAAGAGCAGGTTTGCAGAGACACATCATTCACGAAACCACTCTAGCATTGAGAGGCATGTGGGGAATCTATTGATATTTTTCTACCACCTTGACCTTGATTATTTCATGGATTCTCCTTATCGTGAATTGGAGTACATTGGCTTGCAAGTGCCTTGGGGTTCAAATCCCCCAAGATTGTCGGATTTACCTTTCCCACAAACTTGTTCCTAAACCTCTTCATATTGATTTATAGTGGGTCCTCTCTTGGTCTTACATATTTCCAAAAACCCATGCCATAACTCCATTCAACTTCCTGTTTTTTAGTCATTTTCATGTATTCTCCTTATGCATGTTAGTTATCAGTCGAATTCATTCATAGTGGCTTGGTGTAAAGACCCTTTCCCTAACTTGGTTATTTTCTCACTCCCCGTTATATAAGCATGTATGCCTGTTGAGATGTGTATATTGAGTGGATTACCCTGTCATGCACGCTTGGTTGGAATCGACGTCCTATTTCTACTCATCGTAACTTGCAACGTCAAATCATCACATGAAGCATCATCCTTTCCCCTTCTTCGTTTTCCTTTCATCGTAGCTTAATCACCACATCCTTGGTCACCATATGCCTCGATCCTCTCCATGATGCCTAGTTTTCAAATCCTACCCTATACATTTTTTTCTAAATTGTGGCCCCTAGGTGCAAAAACTTACCGACAAAACCTTGAGGGGGTGTGGAACTTGGACTCGTGTAATTTGGGCTTAATTTTCTAACTTGTAATTTTATTTTAATTTTATTTAATTTTTCTTTGTTTTGTAAATATTCTTGTATATATTTTATTTCATTTTGTCTATTTTATTTCATTTTATCTTAATTTATTTTTATTTGTGTAAATTATTTATTTTATTTTTCGTTATGTTCCCCATGATTTTCCCTTAATATTACTTCAAGTATTTACTCTTGCCTAAGGGAAAAATTATTCACGTTAAATATTTTACATGGGGTAATTTTTTTAATGGAGGTAAACTAATTTGTATTAACAAACAAACCATTTGTTAGTGTATTAAATAAAACCTAGGGTGTGTGTGTTCATTTTTTAATTTTCTTTTTTTTCATCTTCATTTTTTCATTTTAATTTTTTTTTTTTCCCTAACCCTAACTTGTATATACCTTTTAGACTTTTTGTTTCTCCCTAACACGCCAGAAACCTCACATACTATCCCAGGTCCTATTTTTTAGGATTCCCTATTTTTTAGGATTCCCTATTTTTAGGAATTTATTCTCCCCTCCCCAAATGGCATGGGAAACATATTATCCTCGTAAAAATTTTGTTATTCCCAATGCCCTGAAATTTGTAGTTATATCATAATATATGCAAGTTTTGTTTCAAAAACAATTATTATAATTATATTCATGGAAAAGTGTGCAATGGAGGGGCTTAATTTAAAGTTTATATCAATCATAAATACGAGCTAGGAGGAATCGACAACGTTGTCGACGGTGAATTCTCTCAAGTTCACCACACTCTCACATAATAATAATAAAAATAAAAAAAACGATGATGACTTTCCTTAAAATAACATTTTAATAAAAATCAATTTAATATCCCTTGAAAATCGTGCACCCACTCAATTATATTATTTAATGCATTTTCAGTTGGGAGTGTGGAAGAGCTCAGCGATAAGAGATCATCGAGAATTAGGAGTCTGAAGGGATAAGTGGTCATCCGGAGTTGGGAGTGTGAAGGGATCGACTATAAGTGATCGTCATTGGGAGTAGAGAATGAACTAGGGAGTTGGGCTGTGCACACCCCGATGAAGATACAGTGGAGGGGGAAACATTATATTAATTTTTAGTTGTTGTTGTTGTTTTTGTTTTTTTGGTTTTTTAATTATTATTTATTTATTACTTTTATTTTATTTATTTATTGTTTTTATTTAATTTTATTATTTTCATTTTTAATTTTTCATGAATTACTAATTTCTCGCAAATAAGATGAATAAGCAATCTTAATGGGTTTAATGGTTAAAAATATGTGTTTCCTACCTGGAGGTCACAGGTTCAAATCTAGAGGGGGATAGGGTAATTATCATTATTTTATCAGTTTTAACCTTAGTAATTTTTATTTTTCATTAATGGGGGTAATTAGTTTAGTTTAATTTTTATTTTATTTGATTTTTTTTCCATAGGATGAGGAGTAATCATTTCTTTTAAATTTTGTTAATAATTGTAAATAATGTAAATAATTTTGTTATTTTTTATTTTTTAATTTTATTTTTTTTAATTATTTTCCTAATTTTCAAAAGAAAAAATCAGCTAAAATTAAACTATGAGCCATGGGTCCCATGCCTGCCTAGATTCATATTCAAACTATCTACATGGGTTGAACCATTTAAGTCACTAAATTTTGAACTCGCTTATGCATGTGGGACTCCTTTTTGCAGGTTGAAGATCAACGGTCCAGATTCACCCACAAGCTAAATCGATGGATGTTGAGCAATGATATTTAAACAAGCATAACTCTTGCTACATGTGTCAGAATTGGGTCCATGATAGCTAGTTGTAAATGTATCAAATGGAGGAATGCAATGGAAGAGGTCTCGAAGCTGGGAAATTGACAGAAGATGTTACAAAATGTAGAAAATAGTAGACCACGGATACGGGGGTAGAAATGACTGTGTAGACTTCAAGAAGTCATATCTGGAGCTACGGGCAATGAAATTAGGCCCATGATAAATTGATGGAAATTTGGAGTAGAGAATAACAAGATGGGCTGGAAAGTGATGGAAGATTGAGAGAAAAAATATGTCAGAAATGCAAAACACGGATGGAACCCAAATTTAGTTGAAGAACTGGTTATGTCGACTTGAAATAGTTATATCTCAAGATACAGACAATAAAATCAAGCCAGAAATAGCTCAATGGAAATATGATACAAAGGAGGAGAAGAAAAAATGATATCATTCAGTAGACCAAGGCCAGAAACTCCCAGAACGACTCAAGAAAATTCAGAAGACAACCCCCAATAGGCAAAAGTACAATTTTTTGCAAGTAAATCATTTATGAGCGCCATAAGGATGAAAATAACTTCTCAGGAGACTCTCCAACTTCCATTTGTAACTCCCACATCTACATTTTTTAAAATTCAAAAGAAATTTGGAATGTAACAAAGACAAAATTAGGAGGAAAAAAACAAACATCCATGAGAGCTGAAGAGTCTCTCTTGTTTTGTAAAAGAGAGCTAGTTGAATATAAAGAGGATTGTTTCCCTTTGTAATGAAAGACAATACTATTACTTCTTAGTTAATAAAGGGAAAGAGACATTTTAGGAATTTGTGGTGTTGGTGAATGTATATGAGACTATTCTTTGTTCTTTTATCTTCTGGATAAGTAGATAGGATTTTGTTGTATGAACTATTTATGCACTATGTTCAGCCTGCCCATGTTGTCACATGTTTCCTTGTGGGGTACATAAATGATGTTATGGATGTATTGTAAAACTATTAGTATGTGTACCTGTATCGTTGTTGCTTTCATTTATCATTAGAATATATGAACTATTTTTGGTTTTGATGGTATTATCTCTCATTGTACTCACTCTTTTAGTTTTTCTCCGAGGATAGATTAGAAGTAATTATATTAGAGTAGTTTTCTTACAGTTAGATTAGATTTAGGATTAATTAGAACTCTTTGAGGGGAAATTCGTTGTCTTTCCCCTTTTTCTTATTTTAATTCTAAGTGGCAATGAAGCCCATATACTCGTCGTAAATGCTACAGCAAACGAGAGTAGGTCTAATTGGGACCTGCCATCAGGTGTTCTCCCTTACATGCTTGACAGGCCATTCTGACCCGTCAAAAAAAGGGTAGCATGAATGATTTGTGTGCCCCTATGCCCAAGGTATTCATTCCAACCTCGATGGTATGACTCTACATCATGAAAATAGATGAGTTGATGTTGAGCATGGTAGAAACCATATGATTACTGGTCATTGATGAATATTGTTAACATATATGAGGGGACCCATCAATAATGAAAATGGACCCCAAGATGTCTAGTACAATCTAGTGAGTGTGAATAGAATAGTTGACATTGAACACTCGTAGAATCAATAAATCAATATTTAATTATGTAAACTCATTATTGATTGCAAGGAGACCTGCCACTGAGGACTGCAAGCTCCAAGCTACTAGTTGGTTTCTACATTCCTCTCCTAGATAATGTGTTAGTGTCGATAGGAAGAGATTCATCGAAGGAGGGACTTAATGTATCCCCCACCAATCGACACGAAACATACACCAACATATGATGTGAAGAGATAGAATCACCAAGTACAATTAATGTAGGGGTGGCCAACTCAGATGGTCAACAAGACAACAAATGGTTGACTCAGTCTTACTTCCCTTGAACATATAGCATGGCATAATGATGACCCAGAAACATTGACTCAAGGGAACCAATGATATAGTGCAACAATGCATGAGGCACTGAAACACTCTCCATAATCACTAGAAGAGTAACCAATCGGAGGAGCATATGACTCATACCAATGGTACAACTCTTAGACAAGCTATAACCCAACTGTAAGACAATGATGCAAATACATGCCATGTTCAAAGGAGACATGACTTGTGGCTACCGCTTTTTTAATATAAAAATCAATGGTAAAAAAAAACCTTTCTCTTTTTGGTCTTTGAGTGTCTCCTTTATGGTTTTACGAGCACAAAAGAGAGATAAACGTGTGCTCGATGGTGCCATTTTCGTATAGTTTTACAAGTCTGAAAAATAGGTAAATTTTTACTAGATTAGGTGTCTTTTGCATGGTTTAATTAGCACAAAAATATTTAAAACTGAGCTTATTAGGTGTATTTTTCATGGTTTACCGCACATGAAAAAGAGTTAAAAGTGATATTGTTTGAATAGAATGAGTGGCTTAACAACATGCTTCTACATTCCAAGCATGTGGAACCAACCTATGAAAAATGAATACAGATTGGTACCACTCATGGAAAAAATTCTTCTCCATGGGTCTAGGGTTACAAAACAAAGGTAATCTAATGAAAAAGGTCAGAGGTTAAGTGTGACTACAATGGCGATTAGTGGGATTAAGGCAAATAGAAGTGAAACAATAGGCATTGAGAATTAAGTAGCAAATGCATGTGTGACCATAAAGTAACATAAAAACAGGGGAACCCCCTCAAGATATGGCTAGAACATAGATGAAGAGAGAAGAATGAGGCTCAACTTCAAGTCATGGTGGGTCTAAAGGAGGGTGCATGAGCCTACAATAAATCACAACATGGGCATCATATGGCAATCAAGATGCTAACTAGGGTGCCCATGAAATGTAGGCACTGCCATGCAAGTTACGATGTTCACAAAGAGAAAGGATAATGGAATAACCTAACAGAGATAAACCAAAGGCATTGTGATGAAAGAATGGATGGTTAATAATGCAATATGGTGTTGCAGGGAAAAAACCTATCCCTATATACTAGTTCAAAATGCATACCTCAGGTTTTTTTGATGTCGCCATAGAAAATTCCAAACAAAACATCATTGAGTCCTATAAAACGCATCCAAAAATACTAGACTGAACATTAAAATGCGTAGTGAAATCTCAAAAAAATAAATGTTTTTGAATTTTTTGGATACGATATACTAGAAATTTATTTTATGTACATATGGTTTGGCTCTTATTTATGAATCCAAATGATGTGATTGGAATTAATGTTTATGTACAAGGAACTATGCATTCTAGCGATTTATGCAAATTAGATCCTATTATGAGGCTCTGACAAAGGATCCTATTCATCATCTATGAACTCATGGGTCGTTATCGACATCATTTGTCACACCATGCCGGAGCCACACCACATAAGTTCGAATTTTTGCATATGAAGATACTCATTGTGAGTATTCTAGTGAGCTATTGCAACTCAAGTTTTGTGGATGTCTCCATAGAAAATTCCAAAATAAACATCATTGAATCCTATAAAACACATCCAAAAATACTAGACTCAACATTAAAATGCATAGTGAAATCTCAAAAAAACAAATGTTTTTGAATTTTTTGGATACGATATGCTATCAATTTATTTTATGTACATACAGTTTGGTTCTTATTTATGAATCCAAATGATGTGATTGGAATTCATGTTTATGTACATGCATGTTTTTGAATGCTTAATTTAATGACAAATTCTAATCTAACATAGACACAATGAACATTTGATGGAACCTTTGATAATGCGCATGGCCTCACCATGGGTGTGCCTATGACAAGGCCCAAGGAGATCTAACTAACAAATGAAAATAAAGAACCAAACATGATAAGAATCAAATCAAATCAACCCACATGTAAAAATAAAAATCACTCACATAACACACCTATGTACAAGGCACTATGCATTCTAATGATTTATGCAAATTAGATCCCATTACGAGGCTCTGAAAAAGGATCGTTTTCATCGTCGATGAAATCATGGGTATTTATCGACATCATTTGTCACACCATGTCGGGGCCACACCACATAAGATTGAATTTATGTATACGAAGATACTCATTGTGAGTATTCTAGTGAGTTATTGCAACTCCTTGATTATGTCAATCAAGATATAAGTGAGGAACAAAACATTGATCTTCGATGTGATTGAGAGTACAGAAGTAAGTGGAAAGTTCTAAAAAATATATCTGAGGCACAAAATAGTCAATATGTGGAATTTCACTGGATTCCCTAGAAAATTCCCTCGATCTTGGATCAAGCCTCATCGTGTTAACTCCCATCTATTTTGAATTAGGAATAATAGATTATCAATGCTTCACATATTCCTTTGTATTATCTATTGAATCCATGACTTACATGATATCCTCATCTAAAGGAAACTAAAAATCGAGTAAATCATGCAAACTCAAAGAGACAAAAACCTAGGTGGGTGGAGTAGGCTGATCATATTCAATATTAGGATGGGGTTTTTTACCCATGTTAGTAGATCATGACTGGATTGGTTGATCAATTGTCGATACATTTCCCAAGAAGGAAAACATGAATGTAAAATCTCCTTCTTATGAGCAACTAAACACTTAAGATAGGATTCCACATAATTCACCTATGACGAGGTAGAATCCACCCTAATACTAGAAACATAAAATCAGGTAGCATGGTCTAATGATGAATAAGGATGGTGATTATCATATGAAAGTTTATCTATGGTGAAAATGATTCCATTTTGAGTAAAATTCATCACTCGGAAGAGTGTAGACACCACAACATTCATAGCATATACATAATCACACCCAAGAAGCATATTGAAGTCTAATGGACAATTCACCACTATCATATTGACCATAACAATCTTCCCACCTAATGTAATAGAAAACTAAGGAAAAAACCCCAAATATTCACTAGGTATTCTATCCAAATCCAGCAGCTAACTCGATGTTGACACAAGCTCAGGAGAACCTATATATTGCCAAGCCGAGGAGGATAAAATGCTTTCATAGGCTCCTTCGTATACTATACATTAGTAGATTTCTTTTGAATAAGCATTAACTCTTATTTGGAAGGGAACAAAAGAAATAAGGTGAGGATCAATAAGGATATTCCAATTGAATGAAACACTCTTATGACTTCAAGGGATCAGACTTGAGGTGAGTGGGATGCCCCCTTGCTTACAAGGTTTTGAACTAGAAGTGAAGAAAACATGTGTGTTATACACATCACTCTTTGAAAGAGGAGTGGGATCGATCGAATATTGCATCAGTGCAACCACTTCATCAATCGAAGGTTGAGTATGTGTTTGAGAAACCAAAGGTGGTTTTGGAGTAGAATAGCCTTTAGACATGGACTACACTCTTTTTATTTGTGGAATAAGAGGACATAAATGAGTAAGGTGATCACCCTTGCAAACTATACTAGGGAACTTAGGCCTGCATATTTCTTGTCTATATTTCTCAGCAATATCAATTCCTCTAGCATGACTTGCAGTGGCTAGTTGCTCGCCCCCAACATGACTTGTAGTGTCTAGTTGCATGCCCCTAGCATGACTTGTAGTGATTGATTTATTTTCTCCAGTATGACTTGTAGTGACTAGTGATATTTCTTTAGCATGACTTGTAGTGACTGGTGACTTCTCTCTTTGTATTTGCTTATGTTGATTAAGGTTGGTTGTCATTGATGTCAACCCTTGAAGAAAGCCCCGTAGCACAAAGGTTTAGGTAATGGACCCAATATTGTTTGATGTAAATATGACTCATTATTGTTTTTTCATGGTTGATAAGAAACTCATTATTGCTTTTTTCATGGTTGATAAGAATTAAATATGATGAACCTGTGCGGTCCCCTTATGGTGAAAAGCCCTCACTGGAAGATCGCCAGGAGTAAGAGAACCCATGCTTAATTGTGGAATAAATGAGATGAAGGAAAGTGATTTGTTGCAAAATATCCTAGATGGGTAGTTCTTTTCATTCCATTTCCAATGTTATGTGGAACGTCACACTTCACTGTTAGAGAGTTATGGCCATGAGAAGTTGAGACCCCTGTGTTTGGGTAATGGACCCAAGTTTGTTTGATGGGCACCGGTATGAGTTGGTGATATATATATATTCAGATAATACTATACTATATAGATAGTACTAATGATGAGACACATTGTCTGACACTTAATGGATAAATTGTATGGACCCAACCCTGCACACACAAGGAAAATAAGTGACCTAGAAGATGTTTTCTTAAGGAAGCTACTTGGAGAGTATAAATAAGAGGCAAGGCTCTCATTTTGAATCACACTTGAGCATACATTGAATAATTCATATGTGCTCTGAGGTAACCAAGGATATCTAAAACCGAATTCTGAGCAGGAAGAAAGAAGGCTGGAAATGCAAGGAAGGATAAATTTTGATGGTGCTTTGGTTGTATGTTATTTATTGTGTCATCTCACCATTTTCTATAATTTTTTTTTGCAATGATTCACAATTGCTAAATCATATGAAAGGAGAAAACATATCCAAGTACCTGTGAAAATTCATCTTGTGGGTCTTGTATTTTGGGAGTTACACCGGTACAATAGGTTTGTACACCCGAACTATAAAACATGTGTTTCGGTAAAAACGTCATAATTTCTTAATAAAAGATCCAGTTCCTGAGACAAAATTTTTGTTGGTTAGGCACAGTCTATACATCATTCTTTTAATATTTTCATATCATTTCATCAACATTTTGTGCTGGGCATGCTCTACAAGTTCACTAGAATGTTAGAATCTCAAAGGTATGTCATTTTTCCTATAACCCCTTTTCTGAGAGGATCCAAGTATTACACTTGGATAGACATCTAAAACACATTTGAAGAACATTGTGTATCATTTTTATATCTTTATACATTACAGTTCAAAGTTGTGATTACTTCAAATTAGGGTTGTTGACTATTCCAAAATTAGGCATGTGAGACCAAAGAAAGTTTGGATGAAAATGCTAGTCTCTTGTTTTAAAGTTAAGGAAGGTTTCCAGGAATGTGGATCACATACACCGTATATTACAACATACAAATGGCATTTGGATGATGAAATTGATGAGGGATTTTATTGAGGTACATGTTTGAGTACATGGTTGAGACAAGTAGGTTGCAGGTTACACATACGGAGGTGTATATTGATGATGTTGGTACACATTGATGAGTCAGAAGTTTATGAATAGTTGACATGTGATCAGGCCATACTAGGTACTAATGGTTGGATGCATTTTTTATGGTACGTGTTGATTACGTTGGTGCATGGTTGATGCACTTGTTTATGGTACAGGTTGATTACAGGTTGAGGTACAGGTTGATGCATGGTTGATGCATGGTTCAGATTTATTGGTACAAGTTTACAATGGTATATCTCACAGTGATAGTGTGATAGTGGTTTCATCATTCTACTTCTACTTCAGGGTGGCAGTACGGGGCAAGGACAGGTGGTTGTAGCCACCTTCCGGTTGTAGTTGGAGAACATAGGGGGTTGTATCCTCCTTCTAGTTGTAGCCAAAGAATTGGGGAGTTGAAGCTTCCCTTGGGTTGTAGCCTAAGAAACTAGGGGGTTGGAGCCTCCTTCCAGTTGCAGCTGGAAAAAAAAGGAAGTTGGTGCTTCCAATGAATGTAATTCTTCAAGACATATAAGAAAAAGCATTATGTGGTTTTCTCCCGATTTGGGTTTCCGCGTAAAACACTGGTGTACTGTGTATGTGTATGATTGTTCATTTGTTCATTGCTTATTTACTCTGAAGTTATTGGATGATAATGCTTCATTGATATAACAATTAGATTATATGGTTAAAAGGGATTAAATTGCTCTATTACCGATTCACCCCCCTCTCAGTAATCCAACAGCTTATTCTTCTTATTATCCTCATAATTTTGGTTACCAGGACCTAGACTTTCACCAGAAGAGGTAGAAGGAGGAGGAATAGATTTTACTAGAAAATAAGTTTCAAGAGAATTTGGAATAGTTAGAGTGGATGTCAAACAAGCTAGCAGACACATAGATAACCCAAGAATATTGAATATGGCCACCAAATGGGCACCAATGTTTCCACGAGAAGGAAAAAAAAATATTCCTCGTGGGAAGGGGTCCCTTGGTTGGTATTTACAAAATAATTTCCTGGCACAAGACCAGTATTCAATGCAAATGGATCATTGAAGAAGCATGAAATCATGTATCCCCCCATATACTTTCCCCCGGGGACATTAGTTCCCTTGTTATGGGATTTCTCCCCTGTGACTTTAGGTCATGTCACAACAGAGCTTGAACATATACAAAATACAAAAACTACCCGCGCATACAAAAATTGCAATGAAATATCTACCTAAGGATAGAAGAGAAATAATGTCACACCTTATATCCTATCAATTGATGTTGTTCCTCACTCTTGACACTCGATCCCCTCTCAGTCTATGCCCGAACTAATCTACAAAAGGAGATCAAGAAAATGATGCAACAAGGTAGTTATAGGATCAAATTATACATGTAATATATAGATAAATTCAAATATGTGAATCAAATTGACATACACAAGTAAATTGAACATTATCACACAAGTATGGAGGGAAAGAGAACTCTTTTATTGGAAATAGTAGAAATGAGTGGTTACAACCTGAATCCAACCGCCATCATTGTCATGAAGCCAACCTCCCAAGTTCCTCCAATGGTCCTTCAAGCATCAACTCAGTAGGATTTCCCTTCCTCAGAGGACTCAATAGGGATAGGAACATACCATTTAGTCACATAGGAGAGAGAAAGGAGTATTGGAAAGCAAGTTCCAGAATCAAGGGGATGCTACTTAGAACATAGGGGAGATAGGGAAGCATGAAAATTATTCATCGTAACTTTGCACCTTGGTTGTCCCCCTCATCCATGCCCTCAAAGGTGCCTTTATACCATCCTCAAGGGGTTTATGTGGTTGAATTCCATTGTGTACGGGATCAAGGGAGGTTAGGAATGATCCCAACCCAAAACCCCGCCTGAAAAAATGGAATTATTTTATTTTTCACGTTTGTTTAGAGCATACACGAGTTTCAAACTAGCAAGGTGCGAACATCCGCAGTTTTCACAAGGGTGACTCGCGGATGGACACAAAATTGTTTTTTTTTTATATGATTTGATGCAAGAGGATGGGATTTACATTTGCAATCTAGGGAAAATGGTTGAGCCATCCCACAAATGCAATGGTGTGAAAAATTGTGGTATAACACACTTCTAGGTGCAGAGATAGCATTCTTGGTCCGACCCATATGAAACATATGATTGTATTTTGTAGAAAGATTTGAACACGAAATAAACAATTCCAAAACTCCATAACTGAATAAAGAAATTGCTATTAACCACATGACCTAAATGACTAAACAGATACAGAGAGTTCAATTTCAAATATCAACTGTATGTAAACAGGGAGTGTCAAAAAAGTTTATTTTCATTATAAATTGATATGGAAAGTGTGAGGATGGAGGAAACAAACAAAAAATTTACCAATCTACTGTAAAGAAGCATTTTTCTCATTTTCTTTCTCAAGGAACAACAAAAAAGGGAAAGAGAAAACATTCATGCACATAGAAATGTCAAACCAAAGCCAAAAATAATCATTTAGTGACAATCTTTTTGTAAAATATGTAAGACCAATTGAAATTCCATAAATTTGCACAATAGAGCTTTTATACTAGTAATGGACGACCAAGTTCGTTATCAAAATTGCGAGGGGTGACAGTTTACACCAGCAGAGCTCAAAGCTAATCCTTTCTACCTCCAATAGGACAAATGACCAAAATCCAAGGTGAAAAGGGAGTGATAGGGTGCAGTACTTTGAAGTAATTGACCACATCCCATTGCCTTTGATCCAGGGCGATCTTGACAATGTTGTCAAACAACATTCCATAATCATGTTGTTGGCAATTTTACAGGCAGAGTGCACTTGTCATTGACGGAAAGAACAACGATGGAAAACAGGAAAGAAAAGAAGAACAACAACAGCGATGGAAAACAAGAACAGTGAAGACACGACCTGCAGGAGAAGATTCGAAGACCAAAACCTTTGAATATTTAGAAAACCATCTAAGTTAGAAGAAATCATAAGCTCAAGAGGAGGAGCGACAGTGGCCTTCGGATCAGTGTCTAGACAGGAGGAGCGCGCAAAAGAGGAGAACAGATCTCAGTCGTTGGATCCAAAGATAAATGCATGAAGGTTAAGCCTTTGATGAGCATAGGAGAGCAGACTTGTCAAAGTCCCAAAGTAAGCAGGGACCATCCATCATCAAGACTAATAGGTGGCACACGATCCTCAACTTAAGAGAAAATCACTTCGAGGATTTTTTAGTTTGAGACTTGAAAAACCTAAAGTCCGAAGAGTCGGAGAGCGGGAGTAAATGACAGTTGTCAGATCATTTTAAAGTGGAAGAATAGGATAAGCCAGAAGATTTGCATCATATAAAGATCGAGTCATCGATCTAAGAACATGATCGACAAACAACGTTTAGTTCGGGTCTAAAAGTTGCGAGGAGGTTATTGTTCGAGGATTCTCACTTCAGAAGAATTGGCGACTTGAAAAGTTGAAATACCCGAAGGCTGAAGTCCCAAAGTGAATGAGGATCCACGTCAACAAGACTACGTCAACAAGGACATGTGGCACAATCATACAATGACAAGTGTCAAGATGATTCAGCACTTCAGGTACGTTCAAATCACAAATCCAAGTGACACGTGGAAGCCACTAGGCTCATGAAGTGTCATCAAGTGGCGTAAGTAAGTGACGTCACTCCAGGAGTTTTACTTTGGGATTTTTACCGCCAGCGTATGCCCAAAGGCCTAAAGTCTCGAATTTCGAATTCACTTATGATCGTTGATCGTGCAGGAGGGTACATGTCAACGGATCATGAACTCTGGGAGAAACTACTCCAGGAAAACGCAAAGGAGAAAGGTTTGAGATTGTCGAAGGCCAAAGTCCCAGAGCAGGGATAGTCGTTGGATTAAAGAGGACATGCGTCAATGGATTGTCAGCTATGGGAAAAATAAAAGGAAGAATGAAATAAAGTTGAGACTATAACTGCTAGAGAAGCCAAAGAATCTCAAGATAACGGCCCACTGATGAAGAACAATCTCTGAATGATCGCTAGAAAGAGCGAAGTTATAGGTGCATGATTGGGAACGGACTTGGAATGATAAATATACGCAGAATAGAGAAGAGATGGTTGTTTATGTTGAGATTTATTCATGTGGATAGAAGCATGATGTGTGCATGAGTTGAACGCACAGAAGAGGCGTAGAGCATAGAATGGAAATAAGACACAGAGAATAAAGCGCAGAAGAAGCAAGGAACATAGATTCATATCTAAGAGAGGAAGAGAAAGTCAAGGTGCACATGCAGAGACAACGAAGAATATCAGAAAGCTCAAGAGGATGCGAGTAGGAAGACACTGATGCAGGCAGAGCAAAGCAGTGTAGCAGGACAGCGATGAGACTAATAATCCATTGATAAATATTGTATCACTGTGATAAATTTATGAGAAGCAAAGATTTATATTTCATGGTGGTAGGGAGGTTCTAGGGAGGACTGTTGTCCTCAGAATTTCAAGTGGGTGCTTGAACACAGGGAGTTGTAGCTTCCATCTGGTTGCAGCCAAAAAAAACAGGGTGGAAGGGTGGTGCAAGGGAGAACTATTGTTCTCTTTTATACAGGTTGGTGCATGTGTGACTGGAAGTTGGTGCTTCCATCCAGTTGGTGCTGGAACACTCAGGGAGTTGGTGCTTCCTTCTAGTGGGTGCTAGAGAAACCAGAGAGTTGTTGCTCTACGCAAGTTGTTTCTTGTAAAACAGAGGTTGTAGCCTCAAGAAGAGTTGGAGCTCATAAGAATGATAATGTACAAAAAATAAAGATTACTTATTATATCAATAAGAACAGGTTTTTCCCTTTATGGATTTCCTTAGTAAATATATGTCTGTATATTTCATGTGTGTGATTGATGTTGAATATTCTATTGATTACTTCCCTACTTTATTGTGTTCATCATTGAGTGTTCTGAAAAGAGTTTAAAATGGGCATAATTGTTTAAGCACAGTAACAACTGATTCNNNNTTTTGTCCAACAATTGGTACCAGAGCATGGTTCCTTTTATCTAAGGGTAGATCCTAGAGATTAAACATGACTAGCCATGAAGGAAATTCAACCAATAAGGCCCCCCTATTCAATGGAACAAACTTAACCTTCTGGAAAGTTAGGATGAAAACCTACATAATGTCCCTAGGTGTAGATGTATGGGATGTGGTAGAGACTGGTTATGTAAAAATAGTTGTACTAGCTTCTAAGGATGACAAGCTAGAATTCAGCTTCAACGCTAAGGCTATGAATGTTATTCTGAGTGGGCTTACAAAAACATAATTTGTAAAAGTTATGCACTTAGAATCTGCCAAAGAAATGTGGGACAAACTCATCAATAGTTATGAAGTTAATGAGAAGGTAAAGGATGCCAAGCTTCGAACCTAAAGATTACAGTTTGAACAGATAAAGATGAAAGAGGATGAAATTGTTGGGAAGTACTTTTAAGAGTTGAAGAATAAGTAAATGCAATGATAGGACTTGGTGAAAAAATTGAGGATGTCTCTTTAGTTCAGAAAACTTTGAGATCTCTGCCCGATAGGTTCAACCCAAAGATCTCTGCTAGAGAAAAACTTAATGATCTAAAAGCTTTGTCTATTGACCAACTCCTAGGAACTCTAACTGCCTATGAAATGAGGATAGGTAAAGATAAACCCACCTCTAGAGAAGCATCTTTTTAGAAGATAAGAATGAGGATTCTGAGCCTGATGAAATTCAAGAAAAATTTGTGAGAAAAGTAAAGAAAGGATCAGGCAAGTACCAAGGAAAATTTCCCTTCAAATGTTTTAACTGTGGAAAGATAGGTCACTTTGTATCTAAGTGTCCACACAAGAAACATGATCATAATTCTGAAGGTGAAAATAAGTACAAACCCAATAGATTTGGTAAAAGGAAAAGTCTATGTGTAAACAATGATGACTCTTCAGAAGACACAGATAGTGACTCTTCCTATGAAGTAAGATTAATGAATTTATTCTTATGGCCAAAGAGTATTATGATAATAAAGACATAGGAAGTGATGTTGACGATGAAGAAGTTGTGGTTGACTTGGAAGGAGAACTGATCAGTTCTCTAGAAGAAATTGCTAAACTTGGATCTAAGAAGAAAAAGCAAAAACAATTGTTGATACAGTTCGAGAAAGACAATAAAGGACCCGATGAAGACTTTGCTCTGTTAAAAGTAGAATTAGAAGAGGCAAAGAAAATAGAGGACATTCTGAAACAACAACTATCTGAAAAGAAGGCTAGATGTGAAGCCTTGGAAGAAGAGGTAGTAAAAAATAGAAAAGAGATGGAGAAGTTTAAAACATTGCATCTCCAAAATCTTCCAAGCATTAAAGCCACAACAAAACTTAACGACATTTTGAACAAACATAGATCTCCTTTGTTGAAGACTGGTTTAGGTTATGTAAATGGTTCAAGCAAACAACCAGTAAATTTGATCAAGTTCCAAGTCAGTAGACAATCAGACCATGAGAGTACTCTATCACCCAAAGCTAATAAAGACAAAATGATCCCTGATAAAAAACAAAGAGATCAGAAGATGGAGCAACAAATGCCAAGAAGAAGGTCATCCTTCATGTACCAAAATTTCTTCCATGGCTAGTGTTTCTACTGTTCTAATTTTGGTCATAAGATTGTAAATTATCAAATTAAGTTTAGAGACATGCAACTGAGGAGGTCAAGAAATAAACAATCTTTACAACATAGAACTAAGAAGCCAATGAGTAGACAACGTAGCACCAATCAATTTGACCTACTGAACAATAAGATCGAATGTTATAACTGGCATAACTTTGGCCACAAAGATGCAAATTTCCATCTGAAGAAGTACAAGGCAGATCTAAGGATAAATCCTTTAGCTAGAAATGCCAGCACATGGAAAAACAAAGATAGTGAAAAATGTGGTATGGTACTTCAGCTCAAAAACAAAAATACCCCTGGTATATAGACAGTGGATGTTCCAAGCACATGACTGGAGACAAGGATAATTTTATGTCTATAAGTAAAAGAAAAACAAGAAATGTGACCTTTGGAAATGATGAACCGGGTAAAATCAAGGGTAAAGGGATGGTGAGTTTGAGTAATGGTAAAGGAAAAGCCCAGGATGTTCTTCTTGTAGATGGGATGAAATATAATTTGCTCAGTGTAAGTCAAATGTGTGATAGAGGATGTGAAGTGGTGTTCACTTCCAAGGATTGTAAGATAAAATCTGTAAATTCAGGTCAAGTGGTGGCTAAAGGCATAAGGACGGAAAATAATGTATATGTGCTGAAAGAAGATAAAGAAGAGTGTCATCTAAGAAAACATGATGAAATCTAGTTATGGAATAGGATACTTGGACATCTAAACTTTGACCACTTAATCAAGCTCAAAAATCTTGAGGCAGTAAAAGATCTTCCAAAAATATCAAAGACACAAGACTCTGTGTGTAAACCCTGCCAAGTAGGAAAGCTAACCAGGACACGGTTTAAATCCAAGAGCTCTATTTCAATAGAGAAACCACTCCAATTAGTTCATATGGATTTATGTGGACCATCAAGACAGGGAGGCACAGGGAAGGAAAATTGCTTTATGATGATCATTGATGATTACTCCAGACTTACTTGGGTTTCTCTTCTCAAAGAAAAAGATGAAGCATTTGAGAAATTTAAAATATTTAAGGCTTTAACTGAGAATCAAACAGGCAAGAGGTTAAAGGCAGTAAGATTAGACAAAGGAGGAGAATTTATGTCAATTTATTTCAAGTAATTATGTGACAAACATGGGATCAAGAGAGAATACACAATCCCAGGAACTCCGCAACAAAATGGAGTAGTTGAGAGGCAAAACCAAACAGTTCAGCAAATGGCCAGGTCAATGATGAATGAGAAGAACATTGGTCAAACTTACTGGGTAGAAGCAATACACACAGCAGTCCATATTCTTAACAAAGCCCACCTCAGACCACATAGTGACAAGACACCTTATGAACTATGGTATGGAAGACCTACTTCAATAAAACACTTCAAAGTCTTTGGGATTATGTAATGTCCCCCACCTCTTAGAGAGGTAATGAAGAGACTCAGTGGCCTGGGCACCCCCACTAGGTCATAGTCTCACACTGAAGGGGGGGAAAAGTCAAGAAGTTAAAAGCTATATTTTTAAGTTGACTTAAGAAAGGAAAAGGAAAGGAGTAAAAGATAACTCAACAGAAGAATAGAAGATTAACCCTGGGAGTTAACCTAACTCAACA
>SNQJ01S0000596.1:405451-437872 GCA_010110895.2 Picea sitchensis
GTTGGGTTTTGTTTGTAGGGGCAGGACCATCAGTTTGAGGGATTTTCTGGAGGGTTATCATCATTCTATATTTGTCTATAGATTGGGACGTCGTGGAGCCATAGGGGATGTCCTGTGATTCAGTAAAACTCAGATCTAGGGAGATCTGCTTGAGATCTGAGCCCGAAACTTCTCCCATGGGGTTCTCATATCCCGATCTATATTCTTGAAGAGTTTCAGAGCATTTGGAGGCCTCCTTCATCAGGGTCGAACCAGCTAGGGTTTCAGTCATCCAATGGGGCACACCATTCAATGAAGAATTCAGATCTACGGGGTTTGAGAGTGGATTTGGGAATTTGGACATCTAGGTTTTCCTTACAATTGCCTGATCTATCATTTGGCATATTTCTCGGGATGATTGGACACTTTTGGTAGCAGGGCAGAATTATTCAGGGCTTCAGCATTCTAGCAGGATGGGGCACTTTCCATCTTGGAGGTTGAGCATAGTGTGGCTCAGATCTGCTTGATTTAGTCTTCATTGTATATCCAACCTTTGGAGGCTTATTTTGCATTGTCGGGAGCATTTTGTAGCAGCTCATATCTAGTGCTTGTACGGGCTTCTGAGGTTTATGCCAGATCGGCCATCTATTGTATTGATCTTACATTGCTCATAATAAAAAGGTCAGATCTTTGCTTGTGCTTCTACATCTTGAATATATTGTGATCTTCATGTGTTGATGAATCTTGTATGCACTTAATAACTCAATAAATTAGTAGTAGTTAGTGATTCCAAGAAAGAATTTGGCTTGGGATCATTACAGATTAAGTGCTACATAAAGAATAATAATGAAAACCTTGGCAAGTATGATGACAGGGTTGATGAAGGCATATTCTTAGGATATGCTAACAATAGTAAAGGATATAGATTCTTTAATAAAAGATTGCATAAATTAGTGGATTGCATTGATTTAAAGGTTGGTGAAGGAGTTCCAGTAAGAGAGGTGAGAAATATTGAGCCTACTACAGAGGACACAGTTGGAATTGAAGATGAACAAGTCCAAGAATCAGATGGAGAAGAGACACCCAGACAAGAAGACTCAGGAAAACAATCATCATCAAATCCTTCCTCCGAAATTACTCAAAAGAATCATCCTGAAAGTCAAATAATTGGTGAGAAAGACAAAGGTGTACAAACCAGGAGAAGGATAACAAAAGACATCGATCAATCACATATGGCCTTCATATGCATGGTGGAACCCAAGAACTTCAATGAAGCCAGTGAAGATGTAAATTGGTTAAAATCAATGAATGAGGAACTGGACCAGATTGAAAAGAATGACACTTGGGAACTCGTTCCTAGGCCAGCAAATAAAAATGTAATAGTATCCAAATGGGTCTACAAAAATAAAATGAATGAGCAAGGAAATATTGTAAGAAATAAGGCTAGATTGGTCTGCAAAGGATATGCTCAAATAGAAGGACTGGACTTTGATGAAACATTTGCGCTTGTAGCAAGATTAGAAGCTATTAGAATGTTTCTTGCCTATGCTTGTCATAAACAGTTTAAAGTCTATTAAATGGATGTCAAGTCATCTTTTCTAAATGGATATCTAAAAGAAGAAGTATAGATGGAACAACCAGAGGGTTTCCAACTGTCAGATAACCCTGAATTTATCTGCAACATGAATAAAGCCTTATATGGGTTGAAACAAGCTCCTCGTGCTTAGTATTACAGACTAGATAAGTATCTTCAAGACAAAGGGTTCAAGAGAGGAATATTTGACAACAATCTATATATCAAAACAGAGGGTAATGATTTGCTCATCGTGTTGGTCTATGTAGATGACATCATCTTAGGAAGCAATAATGCTTCGTCGGTACAATGGTTTGCCTCTACCATGCAATATGAATTTGAAATGGCTATGATAGGGGAACTGTCATTTTTTCTTGGTCTTCAAATTACTCAGAGGTCTGAAGGATTATTTCTTTCCCAGGAGAAATATCTAAGAGAAATGTTGAAAAGATTTTAAATGGAATATTCTACACCTATGAGCACACCTATGGTCATTGGATGTAAGTTAATCAAGGATACTTGATCAGAGTTCCTATAGGTCTATGATAGGCAGCCTATTGTATATCACAGCATCCTGTCTAGAGATAATGCATGATGTTGGAATGGTAGGAAGGTATCAGGCTGCACCTAAACAGACTCATTTGTCAGCTGTCAAAAGAATATTCAGATACTTGAAAGGAACAATGAACTATGGCTTATGGTAGGAATCATAATTTTCAATTGTCAGTCTATTCAGATGTTGATTGGGATAACTGCGTGGATGAAAGGAAAAACACGAGTGGAGGTGCATTCTTCTTAGGAGATTATCTTGTATCATGGTTGAGTAAGAAGCAAGGTTCCATTTCCTTATCAACTACAGAAGTTGAATACATTGTAGCTGCCACTTGTTGTACCCAAGTATTATGGATGATTCAGACACTTGCAGACTTGGGGGTAAAATATACATCATCGATTCGAATTCATTGTGATAATACTAGTGCAATTAGTGTGTCAAAGAATCTTGTATTTCACTCCAAGACCAATAATATACCCATCAAGTATCACTTCTTGAGGGAACATGTGACAAACACTATTGTTTCTTTGCATTATATTTCATCCAAAGATCAGATTTTTCATATCTTCACTAAACCGCTTGCAAAATCTCAGTTTGAGTATCTACACTAGAAGTTGGGTGTGACCCCATTATCAACCTAAGAGATTCCATCCTATCAGGGGGAGTATATGTTGGTTGAATATTTGATACTTTCACACAATACTGCGACGGCTTAGGGGGAAGTATGTTTTCTTTGACATTGATGTCAAAGGGGGAGAAAAGGAGTGGTTTGGATGCTACAATTGGAGGTCTAAGTAGAACAGAGCAGCCTTTCAGGGTTGCCATAAATGCCAAAGGGGGAGATTGTTGGAAAGTTTACAGGTAGAGATTGTTGGCAAGTTTACAGGTAGAGTGCACTTGTCATTGATGGAAAGAACAACGATGGTAAACATGAAAGCAAAGAAGAACAATAGCAGTGATGGAAAACAATAACAACGAAGACGAGACCCGCAAGAGAAGATTCGGAGGCCAAAACCTTTTAATATTTATAAAACCTTCTAAGTCAAAATAAATCGTAAGCTCGGGAGGAGGAGAGACAATGGTCGTTGGATCAGTATCCAGACAAGAGGAGTACGCAGAAGAGGAGAACAGATCCCAGTCGTTGGATCCAAAGATAAATTCATGAAGGTTAAGCCTTTGATGAGCATAAGAGAGTGGACTTATCGAAGTCCTGAAGTAAGAAGGGACCGTCCATTGTCAAGACTGGCAGGTGGCACACGATCCTCAACTTCAGAGCAAATCACTTCGAGGATTTTTCAGTTTGAGACCTGAAAAACCCAAAGTCCTAAGATCTAAAGAGCCGGAGTAAACGACAGTCGTCATATAATTTTAAAGTGGAAGGACAGGATAAGCCAGAAGAGTTGCATCGCAGAAAGATCGAGTCATTGATCTGAGAACATGATTGATGAACAATGTTTAGTTCTGGTCTAAAAGTTGTGAGGAGGTTATTGTTCGGGGATTCTCACTTTGAAAGAATTGGTGACTTGAAAAGTCGAAATACTCAAAGCCCGGAAGGTCGAAGTCCCGAAGTGAACGAGGATCCACGTCAACAAGACTACATTAGCAAGGACACGTGACACAATCAGACAATGATAAGTGCCAAGCTGATTTGACACTTCAAGTACATGCAAATAAAAAATTCTAGTGACACGTGACATCTACTAGGCTCATGACGCATCATCAAGTGACGTAAGTAAGTGATGTCACTCTGGGAATTTTAATTCAGGATTTTTACCACCAGCAAACACCCAAAGTCCCAAAGTCCTGAATGTTGAAGTCACTTATGATCGTTGATCGTGCAGGAGGGTATGTATCAACGGATCATGAACTCTGGGAGAAACTACTCCAAAAAAACGCGAAGGAGAAAGGTTTGAGATTGCCGAAGGCCGAAGTCCTGGAGTGAAGGATAGTCATTGGATTAAAGAGGACATGCATCAGTGGATTGTCAACTCTGGGAAAAAGTAAAGGAAGGATGAAATAAAGTTGAGAGTTGATATTGTCAAACCCAAATACCCGAAGGGTTTGTGACTGTCGATCCAAAATACCACGCATCGTTATATCGTGGACTCCGGGTGAAATTCTCCGAGAGAAAATGAGATTTTGAGAATTGAAAGTGTCGAATGCTAGACTCGTGGAGGAGATATTGATCATCGATTAAAGAGGATAGATGTCAACATATCTTCCATTTTGGAAGATATCCAGTCAGCAGCAATAGTGATGCAGGAGCATCACTATCGAAATCCAAAAAGGCAGACATGGAATTGGAATCGACACCTCAACATATCGAAGGAGATGAACCGAATATTAACTAGCTTGGAAGCGGTGTGAAGACTTTTTGGAATTCTCGTTAATTAATTTTGGTTGTGTAAAATCGGGCCACCGTTTGAAATGATGAAACCATTGTAAATCCTTTACACGAATGTAAATGTATTACATGTGTGGGATATCTATCCCTGATTAGTCATTAGGTTGCATTAATTGAGTAGGTAACCACTTGAACAGAATGTAATAGTATTTAGATAGGAGGATAGAGAGCAAAAAATCTCTGGGTCCCTGGACAAGTTTTCTTGTAATAGTTGTAAAGGAAAAACGACTGTAATTATGTTTTCTTCTGAAATGAATAGAACAGAGAAAATTGACCCAAATACATAGTGTTGATATTGTTATGGTTTGACTGTGTTGTTGTGTGTTTGTGAATTGATGATGTTCATAGTGAATGAATGAATAATTGAATGAGTTCAATTGTTTCTCTTCTATAAGATTATGCAAGGAGTGCATGCAGAGCGCAAGGAGTGTGTGTGAAGAAGTCTTTTTCGACTTAAAGATCAGAAGATATAGCGGGGAAATTTTGTATGCAGAGTGTTCATATTGAGCACAAGGAGTGCATATAGAAACAAACTTGTGTTAAAGTTTGAAAGCTCAGGAGGTTGAAAATAGAGTATGCCAAGAGGGCATCAGAAACTCTTTTAAAGAAGAAACATAGTGAAAGTGTGCGCAAAGGACGAGATTTAAATTTCATTTACCAAAATCTCAGGAGGAATAGTATTTTTTTAAGTCTCGAGAGGAGAAACACTTAGAAAAATTTCCAAGTCTTTAAGAGTTTAAGTGTTCAAAGGTGAAGCGCAATGAATTTGAAATTTCGAGGAAGAACAAGTCTGGAGGATTCAGTGGGAGAAATCCTTCAAAAAATAATTTTGAATATTTGACAAGATCGAGGTTCAAGATCCATTTAGAAAGAGACGAAATATTTCAAGCCATTAGATCTCGGAGAAGCAGCGCACTAGTTAGCGTGAGGAGTCATCGGAATTTCGCAAAACCAAAAGGATTTGGAAGAAGCAGAGTGAAATTCACGAAACCGTGAAACGTGAAATCCCAAAATCATTGGGACCATCCATTAAAAGGGGATACGTGGCAATAGATCAGCATTTCGTTGAATTGTGAATTGGGAAGTTGGAGGTAGAAGTTGTGAAAAATCGCGACTTAATCATAGTTGTTGGTTGGAGAGATGTTGGTGACCGTTGATCTGATCCGAAAATTTCACAATTTCGGGCATCGGGAGAATGTAGGTGAATCGCATCGAGAATTCTGACACGCGAAATCCTGACGTGCTCGAAAGGATTGGCCCAAGGTCATAGTGAAGGGTCATATGGGTGAAGGATAAGGGAGCAGCTAGCATGCGCTAGGCCCTTGTCAGAATTTCGGGACTCGGGAATTTGAAGGACAGAGATTCGGTTGACACATATAGTCGATATGTGAAATCGCGATGCCCCTTTTCGGATAGGCGTGTGGTCACGACTAGTGGTCACCTGGAGGAAGCTTACGCCTGGTGCTTGTTCACACGGGTAGAGTTTTCATAAAAAAGACATGTGGATTGTTTCTTAGAGGTTCCAGCAGGGAATCGAAGACTATTTTCAATTCAATCTTGCGAAGATCTTAAGACTGGGAGGTTGCGCAACCCTTGGAGAGGAGGGGGGTCTGCACCAAGTGATATCAGAGCCTAAAAAATATTTGAAGTTGAACTCAGTTTGTTAGGAACAGTTGAAGCGATGTCGTCGAGGGTACGCACAGGACCACCCATAGCAAATTGTGTTGTAGGAAGAGAAGTGAGAGAACTTCGCGCAAGGTTGCAAGCAATGGAAGCAATGCAAAGGATAACATCTGTCATTGAAGGTGTCAGTGATGCAGAAAGCGAATAAATAGAGGTTAAAGAAGCTACAGGGGAAGATGTGGGCAACGAATGCTTCTTGAAATATGTTATGAAGTTGGGAGCCAGAGAAAAGATGGACGTCCCAATGTATGAAGGTAATTTGGATAAGGTCCCTTGATAATTATTTCGACTATGAAGAAGTCGAGGAAGGAAGGAAGGTGAGACATGTTGTCACCAGATTAAAGGGACATGCAACACTGTGGTGGGATGAACTACAGGCAGAAAGGAGGAGCAAAGGAAAAAAAAAGATAAAGAATTGGGACAGGATGGTAACCAAACTAAAGGCTAAATTCATTCCTAAGGATTATAGGATAGAGTTGTTCAGAAAATTGTAGAACCTGAGGCATAGGGGTATGAAAGTGAAAGAGTATATAGAAGAATTTTATAGGCTAAATATTAGGACTGGACAAAGGTAGAAGGATGATGAAAATGTTTCCAGGTATATAAATGGTCTGAGGTATTAAATTCAGGATGAAATCAATATGATGACTGTGAGGACAGTGGAAGATGCTTATCAGATTGCACTGAAGGCGGAAGAAAATTTGGCCAGAAACCAGAGCCAGGAGAACAAAAGCAGAGGCTTAAATAGAGGTAAGGGAGTTGTCTATGATAATTCACAAAAAGATAAGGATGAGAATGAGAAATCATATGGTCATTTTGAAAGAGGAGGAAGTTCCCAAAGAATATCATTTGGTGGGAGAAATTACTTTCCTCGAGGAAGAGGAAGAAGTAGAGGAGGTGGAGTTAAATGTTATGCATGTGGAAAGACAGGACACATGTCTTAGGAATGTCCCGAGAGGAAGAGAGAAGGAGGAGGAGAAGCACACATATCTGAAGCCCAGAAGAATGTGGAAGAAAAGGCAGCAGAAGGAGGACAAAATCTTATGATGATGAAAGTTATTCTAAAGCCAGAGAAAGCAATAGAAGATTCAGTTCAACGAACAAGGTTGTTCAGGACTGCTTGTAAAACAAAGGACAAAGTTTCCAAGATGATTATAGACAGTGGGAGTACTGATAATTTAGTATCAATAGAGATGTTGGAGAAGCTGGATCTGGAGACAACTGCACAGACAAGTCCATACAAAGTATCGTGGTTGTAGAAAGGACATCAAGTAATGGTAAGTCAACAATGCAAAGTTGAATTTTAAATAGAAGGCTATAAAGATGAGATTTTGTGTGATGTGATTCCTATGGATGTTTGTCATATTTTGTTGGGGAGACCATGGCATTTTGATAGGAATGTTATCCATGATTGGAGAAAAAATACTTATACTCTGGAAAAGAATGGTAGAACCCACATGTTACTGCCAATAGAAGAGAAGAAAGAAAAGGAAGAAGCCAGCACAAGAATACTTCTCATGAGTGGGAAGGAACTCTTGAAGGAGATCAAGAAAGATCAAGAAATGCAATTTGTTGTAGTAAGGAAACCAAGAGTTATCCTTACCAATACTTATGTGGATGATTTACCAGAAGAAATCTAAGAATTGCTAGAGAATTTTGCTGACATAGTAGTGGATGAGTTACCTCACTCATTACCACCCATTAGGATCATTAGCCACCATATTGACACTATTCTAGGAGCTAATTTACCAAATAAAGCAGTGTATAGGTTGAAACCTCGAGAGAATGAAGAGGTTAAGAAGCAAGTTCGGGAGTTGTTGGATAAAGGTTTAGTTAGGGAAAGTCTGAGCCCATGTGCAGTGCCAACTGTATTGATTCCAACGAAGGATGGGGGATGGAGAATGTGTAAAGATTCTAGAGCTATCAATAAGATCACCATTAGGTATAGATTTCCTTTACCCAGGATGGATGACTTGGTGGATTGTTTGAGTGGATCAAGCTATTTTTCAAAAATAGACTTAAAGAGTGGATATCATCAAATAAGAATGAGAGACGGAGATGAATGGATGACAACATTCAAGACAAATGAAAGTTTGTTTGAATGGCTAGTCATGCCATTTGGATTGAAAAATGCTCCAAGTACATTTATGAGGCTGATGATTGAAGTACTGAAGGACTTCATAGGTAAATTTGTCATTGTATATCTAGATGATATATTAGTTTCAGAAAAACAAAGGAAGAACATTTAAATCACTTGACATTAGTGATGAGGAGATTGCGGCAAGAAAAGTTGTCAATAAACTTGAAGAAAGGTTATTTTATGAAGACATAGCTCATATATTTGGGTTTTGTGATCTCTTCAAATGAATTGAAGATGGATCCAGAAAAGGTGAGAGAAATCAAAGAATAGTCATTGCCCAAGAGCATATTTGAGGTGAGAAGTCTCCATGGTTTAGCAAGTTTTTATAGAAAGTTTATGAGAAATTTTAGTGGTATATGTGCACCCATGATGGATACTGTGAAGAAGAAACATAAGTATTTTAATTGGATGGAGGAGGCTGAGAAAATCTTCAGAGTGTTGAAAAAGAAGATAACAGAACAACCAGTTATGGTTTTACTAGATTTTGGAAAGACATTTCAGGTGAGGTGTGATGCAAGTGGAATATCCATTGGAGCAGTTTTGAGTCAAGATAATAGGCCAGTTTCTTATTTCAGTGAGAAAGATGAAAAATATAGGACCATGCAATATCCTTAGAAATTTTGCAGCAATTGCTTATGAAATTGAGTTGCCAGATAATGTTGGGATATCACCGATATTCAACGTTGCAGATTTGTATCCTTAATAAGATGAAACAGGAGAATTCGATGATCAGGAAGAGATTCAATGGGAAAAATAGATGCATATAGTAGAGAAACCTCAGATGGAGAAAATTTTAGAATAGAGAGTTGGAAGGAAAACTAAAAGAAAAACGTATCCTGAATATTTGGTAAAGTGGAAAGATCACCCAGTAGAAGATTCAAGTTGGGTAACTGAACCTGATATTTTGAAGCATGGTAAAACAGTGTGAGAGCTCATGGACAAGAGTCCATGAATATTTTGGCCAGAGGAGTATGATGCAAGAGCATCGCTATCGAAATCCAGAAAGGTGGATGTGGAATTGGAATTGACACCTCAACATACCGAAGGAGTTGAACCAGCAATTAACTATCTTGGAAGTGGTGCGAAGACTTTTTGGAATTCTCATTAATTAATTTTGGTTGTGTAAAATCGGGCCACCATTTGAAATGACGAAACCATTGTAAATCATTTACACGACTGTAAATGTATTGCAGGTGTAGGATATTAGCCCTGATTAGTCATTAGGTTTCATTAATTGAGTAGTTAACCGCTTGAACAGAATGTAATAGTATTTATAGAGAGCGAAAAAGTTATGGGTCCTTAAACAAGTTTTCTTGTAATAGTTGTAAAGGATAAACGACTATAATTATGTTTTCTTCTGAAATGAATAGAACAGAGGAAATTGACCCAAATACGCAATGTTGATATTGTTATGGTTTGACTATGTTGTTATGTGTTTGTCAATGGATGATGTTCATAGTGAATGAATGAATAATTAAATGAGTTCAATTGTTTCTCTTCTGTAAGATTATGCAAGGAGTCCATGCAAAGCGCAAGGAGTGTGTGTGAAGAAGTATTTTTTGAATTAAAGCTCAGAAGAGATAGCGGGTTAATTATGTATGCAGAGTGTGCATATTGAGTGCAAGGAGTGTGTATAGAAACAAACTTGTGTTAAAGTTTGAAATCTCAGGAGGTTGAACGCAGAGTATGTCAGGAGGGCGTCAGAAAGTCTTTTGAAGAAGACATAGAGTGCAAGTGTGTGAAAAGGATGAGATTTAAATTTCATTTACCAGAAGCTCAGAAGGAATAGCAGTTTTAAGTCTTGAGAGGAGAAACACTTACAAAATTTTCTAAGTCTTTAAGAGTTGAAGTGTTCAAAGGTGAAGCCCAATGAATTTGAAAGTTTGAAGGAAGAACAAGTCTAAATGATTGAGCAGGAGAAATCCTTTAGAAAATAAGTTTGAAGATTGGACAAGATCAAGGGTCAAGATCCATTCAGAAAGAGCCGAAATCTTTCAAGTCGTTAGATCTCGAAGAAGTAACGCACTGGTTAGCACGAGGAGTCATCGGAATTTTGCAAAACCAAAAGGATTTGGAAGAAGCAGAGTGAAATTTGTGAAACCACGAAACGCGAAATCCCGAAATCATCGGGACCGTCCATTGAAAGGGGATACGTGAAGACAGATCAGCATTTCGCTGAATCGTGAATTGGGAAGTTGGAGGTAGAAGTTGCGAAAAATAGTGAAACGTGAAATCGTGACTTGATCATAGTTGTTGGTTGGATATTTGTTGGTGACCGTTAATCTGATCCAAAATTTTTGCAATTTAGGGCATCGAGAGAATGGACATGAACCACATCGGGATTTTCGACATGTGAAATCTAGACGCGCTCAGAAGGATTGGCCCCAGGTCATAGAGAAGGGTCATATGGGTGAAGGATAAGGGAGGATATAGCATGCGCTAGGCCCTTGTAAGAATTTTGGGACTTGGGATTTTGAAGGAAGTAGAATCGGTTGACACATATAGCCGATACGCAAAATTGCAACGCGCCTTTTCGGATAGGCGTGTGGTCATGAGTAGTGGTCACCTGGAGGAAGCTTACGCCTGGTGCTTGTTCACATGGGTGGATTTTTCATAAAAAAGACCTGTGGATTGTTTCTTAGAGGTTCTAGCAAGGAATCGAAGACTGTTTTCAATTCAGTCTTGAGAAGATCCTAAGACTGAGAGGTCGCGCAACCCTTGGAGAGGAGGGGGGTCTGCACTAAACAGGGTTTGAGATTTGAAAATTTTGGAGCTCGAATCATGAAGTAAATTGTAGTTGTTGATTTAGGAAGGTGAGATCTGGTCCGCAGACTTGAGAGGAAAGATCTGAACCGTTCGTTCAGGAGCACCGTCAAGATCGTGAGATCGACGGTCCCGTCGCATTTAGGGGATTGAAGATGCGTGAACTTTAATTTTGAGATTGCACGTAGAAGACAGGAAAGGAAGGATGATAATAGTCATTGATTGAGAGGCATCACCAAGGGATTGGAGATCAATGGTTGTGCTCCATTGTGGGGCCAGAACATGCTCGGGCCGCAATTGAAACCACAGTTTTGGAGAAAGGACGTGTGGAGGCTCATAGTACATTGAGGGGAAAAAAGAGGGTTGCCTTCACACTGCCTATGGACGTTCTCGCAATCGTGTGGTCACATGAAGCTCATATCCCAAGGTCATATTGTGAAACAGATCCAGCGCTCACTAGACAGAAATCGCGAAGCGCCTTTTTGGATAGAAGTTTGGTCACCTTCGATGATCACGTGAAGGAAGGGGCTTAGAAGACAAAGAAGCCATAATTGACTGGCTGTAACTGACAGAGAGGACAAAGAGTTTCGACTTCCAGAGAATCTAAGGAATCTAAGCATAACGCCCACTGATGATGAACACACTAAGTATAACCATTGGAGAGTTCGAAGAGCTTCAAGGTGATCGCCAGAGGAATTGAAGAGTCTTGAGGTAACTACCAGTGGGATGAAAACTCGTCAAAGAGACAATTGACAGATGGAAAAGTGTCAAAGACTATAACTTCTAGAGAATCCAAAGAATATCAGGATAACAACCCAATGATGAAGAACAGTCTTTGAATGATCGCTAGAGAGAATGAAGAGATAGGTGCATGATTGGGCATGAACTTGGCATGATAAATATATGCAGAACAGAGAAGATATGATTGCTTCTATTGAGAGTTATTCATGGGGATAGAATCATGTTGTGTGCATGAGATGAACACATAGAAGAGGCGTAAAACATAGAATGTAAATAAGACACGAAGCATAAATCGCAGAAGAAGCAAGGAACAGAGATGCATATCTAAGAGAGGAAGAGAAAGCCGAGGTGCGCATGCAGAGACAGAGAAGAAGATCAGAAAGCTCAAGAGGATGCGAGCAGGAAGACACTGATGCAGGTAGAGCATAGAAGTGTAGCAGGACAGTGATGAGACTAGTAAGCCATTGATAAATATTGTATCAATGTGATAAATTTATGAGAAGCAAAGATTTATATTTCAGGGTGGTAGGGATGTGCTAGGGAGGATTGTTGTCCTCAGAAGTTCAAGTGGGTGCTTGAACACAGGGATTTGTAGCTTCCATCTGGTTGCATCCAGAAAAACCAGGGTGGCAGTGTGGTGCAAGGGAGAACTATTGTTCTCTGTTATACAAGTTGGTGCTTGTGTGACTGGAAGTTGGTGCTTCCATCCAGTTGGTGTTGGAACACTCAGGGAGTTGGTGCTTCCTTCTAGTGGGTGCTAGAGAAACCATAGATTTGTTTCTCTAAGCAAGTTGTTGCTTGTAAAACAGAGGTTGTAGCCTCAAGAAGAGTTGGAGCTCATAAGAATGATAATGTACAGAAAATAAATATTACTTATCATATCAAGAAGAAGAGGTTTTTCCCTTTATGGGTTTCCTTAGGAAATATCTGTTTATGTATATTTCATGTGTGTGATTGATGTTGAATATTCTATTTCTTACTTCCCTGCTTTATTTTGATCGTCATTGAGTGTTCTGAAAAGAGTTTAAAATGTGCATAATTGTTTAAGCACAGTAACAATTGATTCACCCCCCCCCACCCCTCTCATTTGTCTAACACATGTATGTCATGTCATCAAATCAAAACCCTCGTAGCATGTATGCATGCCTTTGTATCACATCAAAAATACCTCGAGCCCACTTCTCATAACTCTAAATAAATCCATATCATAACAATATACCACATGGAATGCATTTCAAATTGTTCAACACTTTAACATATGCAATGTAACAACAAAGGTGGTATAATATAAGTGAGGCCCAAATTTTAGCTATGAACCATATAACTACTGCATATATTATGCTTCAGGTACTTCGTATGTGAAGTATTCACTTGTATTAATACCATAAACCAAAACTTAAATTTCATAAATCAATGTGACTCACATTTGTAAGTTATGCCAAACCTTTGATCTAAACTATAATAAAAGTGTAACTTTTAAGTAGAGTGCCTCAATGATAGAACCAACACCTTATACAATGCAATCAAAACCCAAGATACAAGTAATGCACATAATGATTCTCATGTATAAAGTTTATCCCAAACCTAAAAACATCATATAACTTTGAATTGACATGTTTTTCATAATTATTTATAGCAATCGTGATCAATGATGCTTATATAACTCAATGCCCTTATACGTGTGCTAATGATTTATGATTACTTTTGAATAAGAATAAGAATGGCTATGGAAACCATCAAATTTTCCATGATATTAAATCTCTTTATTTGCATCCAAAACATTATTCATGTGAACTTTTTAAAATTCCAACCATATGCATGACCAAAATAACCATGAATCAATGATTGAAGAGGACAAAAATGAAAAATGTAATGCTGAGGAAACGATTTAGAAGATGTTTCTTTTTCATTTAACATTTGGGGACCCCACTTATTATTTATATAGTATATATAATCATAGGATTTGCAATAATTTGTGATCTAGGTGACAAGAATTTGAATCAATGGGATGATACCCATCATCGAGCAAGATGTTCTCAATTGACATAATTAGATAAAAAAATTGGCTTCCATTTTTCAACTTAATGTTGGATGTTTCACTGATGAAGGATTAAAAAATCTATTTTGGAACTTCAAGACAAAGTTGGGAGGTAAGGACATTCAACAAATTATTTTATCTGAGTGTAAATCACTTCGATAAGATTTTCAAAGAAGTGAATCATTGTCTGCTAGGGGAAATAATCACCTTCGTTGAGAAATATCATTGAATGATTGAAGAAGAGACAAATGTGGAGATTTACCAGGAGGTGACCATAAAAGAACTCAAAGAGATAATGATATCATTCAAGAAGGACCATATTCCTAGCCCCGAAAGATGGTCGATTTGTTTCTACATTTCTTTCTTCGATGTGATTTGGGAGGATCTACTTCAAGTAGTGGAGGAGACTTGCTTGGCGAGTGTGGTGCCCAAAAATATTAATTCAACCTTATTTATTTGATTCCCAAGTCCGATCACCCAACTTCTTTCAATGACTACATGCCAATATCATTATGTAATATGATTTACAAAATCATCTCAAAGGTGATTTCCATGAGAATAAATCCCTTTTTGTTGGCTTCAATTTTGGCATAACATTTTGGATTCTTGGAAGGAAGGAATATTCACGAAGCAATTAGTGCAGCTCAGGAAACACTCCATATCTTGAAATTATAGACTCGACCCTCAATAATCATGAAATTGGATCTATCAAAGGCCTATGATTAGGTTGCATAGACGTTTCTTCATCTCATGCTTCTACATATCATTTTTTCTCTAAGAGTTTTAAAATGGATTATGGGATGCATTTCCTCCACCCATTTGGAAGTTCTAATTAATGGGTCTACAACACCATTATTCAAGCCATCATGAGGGATAAGGAAATGATTCCCACTTTCTCCCTTCATTTTTCTCCTATTTGTTGAAGGTTTAAGCAAATGCATTCATGAGGAAAAATCTAGAATTCTTGTGCAGGGAGTTTTGGTTGGCCGAAGGATTTCTCTAACCCATTTTCTCTTTGTTGACGATATTCTTCTCTTTCTCTTTGGGAGAATATGGGAAGTTTGGAGAATGTTGAACATTCTCTCTTTATATTGTACAACCATGGGCATGGAAGTCAATAATGAAATGTTTTTTTTATTCCCTTTTATGATTGACGGGGACCTCCAAAACTTACTGCCAACCATGATCCCTTTTGCTCAAGGGAATCTTGACTTGGGTATTAAATATCTTGGCTTCAGAATAAAACATAATCACTAATTGAAGGAATATTGGAAGTGGTTGGTTGGGAAAATAGAAAAGTGAATACAATTCTGGTGCAATAGATTCTTATTCGGGGCTAGGAGAGTCGTACTGATAAAATATGTGCTCAAAGCTATACCTATTTACTGGAATCTCATGGATTCTATCTCGAAGGGTATTCTGGAAATAATCTAGAAAATATGTTTCAATTATTTATGGAGATGGATTGAGGAATATAAAGGGCTCCATTTGATAGGATGGAATAATATATCTCTACCCAAAATATGGGGAGGGTGGGGCTTAAAATATATCCATATTTTTGGTAAATATTTGCCAGTGAGATCTTTTTGAAAACCACTTACGTCTCCAAGTCTGTGGAGACAACTCTTGATTGAAAAATACATCCCCTTATTTAATATTATGGATTGGGTATGTAATGAATCCAAACTTGTCCAACGAGTATCCAATCAATGGAGGAAATGTCATTATCCTTTCTGGTACTTAAAATTATCCTTGCATGGAAGGTTGGTTTGGGTCATGAAGTGAGGGTTGTAATTCATGAAATGATGGGTACGACAAGGGATATATTATTTCCAAAATCTATGGATCATTCCCTTCATCAACAAAGGAAATTAACCCTTGAAAAATTAGTAGATCCTACATATGCTAGTATTTGGTAGCAGGGGTGGATTTATTTTTATCATCTGGGTTTATCTTAGTAGAGACCTCATTGGGATCATTTCATCCAAGCTTTTTCCACTACACACATACGCATTACATATCATCCAGATGAACTGATATGGTTATACAACATAGGAAGTGGCGACTATACTATTAAAGAGAGCTATCATTCCTTGGTCCTGAATAGGAGAGTTGAAATCTTGTGGTGGTGGAAACCACTTTGGAAGCTGAGGGCGACACCGAAATGTAAAATTTCAATGTGGTTGGTTCTAAATGGTAAAATATTAACCTAGGATACTCTTCAGAAATGAGGGAGAATGGGTCTGAGCATTTCTTATGTGTGCAGAAGTGAGGATGAAGACTATACACATATATTTATCCAGTTTCCATTTGCTGAATATGTTTGGAAGGAAGTGTCAATAACTATAAATTCACCAATTAATTGGAAAAAACCAAGTGTAACTCTCTACCTGCGAGACTGGTATGGTCTATCACACCTCATGCAATCTTGAGCTCTAACACTATTTGTTATTTGGAATATCTGGGAAGCGAGAAATAGACTTATATTTGATGATAAATGGATATTGATGGAGGTTGTGGCTATGAGGGCGATAAATGGATTTAAAATTTATACTACTTCTTCTACTCCTCGGATTCACAGATGGGTTGATCCTTAAATATTGACAAAAATAAGGCATGGACCTTTTTCAATGGAGCATGTCAAGAGAAAGTTTTTGGATAGGAATTTCTATTGTATTCCTCATATCACCACTTCTATTATTTCAAAGTGAATGCAGGGAAGGGTTCTAATAACAAGGCCAAACTTCTCTCTCTTTTTACTTTCTCAAGCTTGCATGCACAAAGAACATTCCTTTGTCCACATTCATGGAAGATTCAATGTTGGTGATTAATTGGATAACCAATGTTTCCCATATTCAGAACATACATCTTCTAACATTGGCTTAGCAGCTAAAGGAAGCTTCTTTCTCATAGTTCCAAATTGAATATCAACACATGTTCAAGAAATTAAACCAAAAAGTGGGAAATATATCCAAAGAGGGTCTCAACTTACAAGAAGGTGCCTTCCAACTTAATCTCAATGAAGAAAACAGGGAGGTGGCATATCGTGGTTTATTGGAAGATATGCTCCAATAGAAGGGACCTATTTTTATTTTGTTTTCAGTATTGTCATTGATGTTTTGTCACGATCTAAGCTCTTATTTGAATTCTTTGAAAAATACCTATTTTTAGGCATATGTGCATATATATGACATATATGGCTAGATACTACACAAAAAAATAGATAGATAGGAGGCCATGTATGGATTTTAGCTATGGTTTGAGCCTAGGCACCTTTGCAATGTATTTCGATTCAACTCGAATAAAAAAGAACATTTTTTCCATGGTAAAGAAAAAATTAGTCATGTGTGAAACCTATATCAAAGCATAAGTCCAAGCATCATACTCATAATTCTATTGTTATGCATAGTTAGGGTTCCATGTGTTGGAAATTTAGTTGTCATTGATTTCAACCCTAGATGTCAACTCTAGAAGAATTCCAAGTAATGGGTGTATTTTAAGAAGTCTCCAAAGTGGTCCCCTTATGGTGTAGCTCTAATCATGGCCTTCATGGGAATATTCTTTGAAGAATTCTACAAGAAGCCCTGGAAATATGGTGAAATTGTTAAGTAGTTAAGAAGCCTCAACAGTGTGGTCATGGAGCCCAAAGTTGATTGAAGAATAATACCATGAAGAACATTTCAAATGCATGTAACACATTCATAGATTGATATTACTCATCATGCCATTTCCAACTATAGGTGGTACATCACACGGTTCCTCACGGTTGAGGAGATTTTCCCTCTTAAAGATGAAGTCGTGAAAGCAAATGAAGAAGCCTTGGATCTAAGGAAAAAAGTTACAAGTCAACCCATAAAAAGTGTTGCAAACAAGAAGTTACAAGTTGTCCCCATTGCAATGAATATTAAAATAAATATTCAGGATATTGTTGGTAAATTCGACCCCAATGGAACAATCATTAAAAAATAAATTGAATTGTATTTGGGTCAAGTCAACCCTAAAAAGAGGTTGCCATAACTAGTATAAATAAGGCACCTAGGAGTTCATTTGTGACATCAACTCAAGTGAATATTATCTGAGGTAACCAAGGATATCTGAGGTGAATTTCAGAGAGAATATGAAGTGAAGAAAGGAAAAATTCCAAGGGAAGATATAGTCTTATGATGATGTGTTCTAAGGTATGTTATTTAAAGGTCATCTTACCATTTTCACTATACCTTTTTTCTGGAATGATTCAGATAGTGAAACTTGGAGACTATTGAAAAGACATATCAATGTATCTATGGTAAAAAATTTAGCTTCTAGGTCATTGTAATTTTCGAGATACAATCTGTGGAAGATAGGGTTTTTTACTAGTCTTGTAACTCATCTCAAATAGGTGAAACAGTCATAACTTCTTCATACAGGATCCAGATTCTATGAGCCAAATTTAATTTGAAATAGTATAGTCTATAGTATATTTTTTGAGAGTTTCAGAATCAGATATCAAATATTGAGCGTGTGGCATGTTGTACAAGTTCGCTCTCCAGAATAGGCCAGAATTCAACAAAGTTTGCCATCTTTTCTATAACTCCTTTTCAGGGATGATTCAAGGAGTGAAACTTGGAGGAATTTCAGAGAAGATATTAAACAATATTGGGTACAAGTTTCAGAACTTTTTGATTACAAGTACAGAGTTATACTTGTTGGAAGTTAGGGTTTGTGATAAACTTAAGAAGTGATGTTTTGGCACATATATTTGGCACATGGTTGAGGTATATCTTGGAAACTTTGGTACATGGTTCGATTCATGTGTTGGTATATTTTTTAGGTGTATATTGGATGTTTTGGTACATGCTTGAGGCATATATTTGGCACATGTATAAGGTATATGGTTGGATGCACATATGGATGTTGGCACATGCTTGAGGCATGTCTTTGGTACATGGTTTATGGATGTTATAGCTCATATATTTTGGCACATCATTTGATGCATATATTGGTGATGTCGGGTATATGTTTTAAGAGATGTTCTTCGTGATCTTGGCATATGATATATGTGAGTGGATCTAGTTTTGGTGATGATGAGGTTTCAAGATCAGTGACAGTTACAATGACAAGCTGAGTTTGGCTTAATGATGATGATGTTTTTGTATCAGTGAAAGTGATAGTATATTAGTGACAGTATATTAGTGATAGTGAAAAAGATATGACAATGAAAGTGATGATGTAATATCAGTAACAGAGACAGTCATAGTGACAGAGATAGTGACAATGATAGTGACAATGATGATGTATCAGTATCAGTGATAGAAACAGTGGCAGTGGCAGTGGCAGGTTGAGTCTCCATTTATATTTCAAGGAGCAAGAAAGGAGTAGGGAAAGGGTGTTGTAGCCTCCTTCCAATTGGTGTTGGAGAATACAGAGATTCGTAGATTCCTTCAGGTCGGAACCTGTAAATCAGGGGGTTGGAGCCTCCTTCTAGCTAAAGCTAGATAATTTGGGGAGTTGTAGCTTCCCTTAGGCTGGAACCTGTAAACAGGGGGTTTGTTCCTCCTTCCAGTTGGTGCCGGATAATTTTGGAAGTTGGCGCTTCCTATGAATGTAATATTTTGATATATAAGAAAGCATTATGTGGTTTTCTATCATTTGGGTTTCCACGTAAAAATATCTTGTACACTGTGTATGATGTGATGCATTGTTGAAAGGTACTATTTATGGTTATATGTTTATGATATGTTAAATGAAAACATAAGTGAATGGAATGATTGATAAGTTAATGTTATGATTAAAAGTGGTAAAAATTGATCAATATCAATTCACCTCCCCCCTTCAGTATTGGTGAATATTCCAACAATTGGTATCAGAGTAGGTCCTTCAGAAATAGTCTAACCATTAGAAAATAGATCATGGAGTGGATAGATAATGGAACACCAGTGTTTGATGGTGAGAACTATGTCTTCTGGAATATAAGGATGAACGCATTTTTACATGCACAGGGATTTGACATTTGGAAATAAATTGTTACAGGATGTGTTAACACCCTGTAATTTCCTAGGTTGAGGAGGAAATAGGTAGGGGTAACCACAAAACCACTTGGAGTCAAGGATATAGCCATCCAAAACTCAGAGAGGGATCTCTATGTATGATTTAACTTTGTTTGGAGGAGATATTAGGCTAGTTATAAGAGTACAAGGTTTTAATTGTGAGAAATGGAGTAAGGACCGAGAAGGGAGACCATTGAGAAATGGAGTCACCACATAAAACTTTTCAAACCCTTTTCTGTAAGATGAAACTGTATGGCAAGGTAGATAAAACACTGGATCTCAAGGCTTTGAATGGAAATCAGAATAAGAGACAGGAAACAAATCAATATTCATATGGGAAGCAGTTAAGAATTCCCCACCTATCTATCAGAGGAAAACATTTAAATTATCCAAAGTCAAGAAACATATCATATATTCCAATGAATTATGTTCTTCTATTCTCTATTTCATAATTCAGAAAGAAAAATGATTTTGGAAATAGAGAAAACAGTTACATAAATAAATTACATCACCAGGGTGTTTAACACAAGAATCTTGTAGTTTTTATTGCTTGGAGATCAAGAACATGCTCACTGTGATCTTAGACCCCAACACTGGTACTGTTTCTTTTCTAATCCTACTCCCATCCTCTTTACTCTATAAACATAGATATAAATAAAAAAATGCAATCCTTAGGCTCAGGAGATCAAATTCGATCATCCTGGCCGAAAATAGCAAGTAAATCCCTAAAAGATCTTAACTGAAATCTGGGTTGAATCTGCTAATAATAGGGGTACACTCAGACATTTTTTTCTCCTCAACGGTGACACCTGTATAAAAAATGAAATAGGTTATTGTATATGAGTTCTTTTGGAGAAAAAACCTCCTTCGGTTTCTCCATATTTCAGAAACAGCTCCCGCAAAATCGTGACCAAAACAGGAAAAACCAGAAACCTAAAAAAAGGCGCTCAAAAACGACTTTGATTCTCCCAACTGGTGGCACCTTTGCAAAATCTGGGAGATTTTTTTGTTCTTCAACCTGTGCTAAACAAAAACCTCTCTCAGATTTTGAAAATCCATCTCCATTTTCCTGGAATCCTTCCCGGAACTCGAAGTGTTAAACAGGCAAAAAACGGTTTTGAATTTTCAGAAGGGCGGTTTTGGAGGGGTAGAGTGATTTACTCAAACCCCCCTGAGGTGGTAAGTGGTATTTGATTCTCCAATCATGGCACCTTTGCGTAACTTATTTTTTGTTCTTCAAACCTGTATAAAAACCTCTCTCTCTGTGATTTTGAAAATCATCTCCATTTTCCTGAATCCTTCCCCTGAACTCGCGTTAAAATCAACAAGCAAAAAACGGTTTTGAATTTTTTCAAGGGTCTTTGCCTTTGGAGGGGTAGAGCGATTTACTCAAACCCCAGGTGGTAAGTGCATTGGGAGGGGTCCCATTTGTACCCAGGGATGCACGCGGTGCCGCAGGACCAGGGATGCTCGATTTGTACGAGGATGCATGTGTGAGTGTTGTAGACTTAGGATAGTTTTACTTTTTAATTTTTGTTTCACTTTTTTATTTTTATTTTTATTTTTAAATTTATTTTTATTTTTATTTTTATTTTTAATTTACCTTTTAATATTTGTGTGTTTTATTATTTATATGTTTTATTTTGTTTTATTTAATGTTTTATGTATTTTATATTGTTTTTTAATGTTTTAATTATTTACTTTAGCTTTTATTTATTAGAATTTTTAATTGTGTTTTTTTTTTTAGTTTAATGTTTAATTTTAAAACACTAACCTAATTACTAACTTAATCAAACTAAGTTAATTACTAATTACTAATGAATATAATTATTTTTTATTTTTAATTATCCTATTAAAATAACTTTATTAGGCTAATAAGCATTAGAAAATGCCACTGATCATTTATTATTAACCTATTAATTAATCTGATTATTCGTTTATTATCCTAAGTTTGTTTATTCATGAAGGGATGAGTGATGGGCTTGATCAAGTGAAGGGTGAGGGACTGAAAGACGTAGCGGTGGATGAAATATGCAGCAGGGTGATGAAGGATCGGCCAAAATGGATGGAGGGGGAAATGGAATCAACCGAGCCTAGTAAGCCAAATGTCTTCATCACGGGAGAAACGCCAAATAGGCATCTGAAGAAAAAAGTTACCTATGATTATAGGACCCCAACATAGGCTCCACCTGGGGATGGCAGCTCCTAAGGAGGTGTCAATAATCTCATATCTTTGAACATATAGACCATTTCTTTATTCGTTGGGTCATGGAGTCATTGCAGCTATAATATTCGTATTGGCTCAGATTTGACTGAACATTGAACTAGATACTATCAACTGCAAACTCTACTGGAAACCAAACAATACTGAAAAAAGATGCTCAAATGACTAAGATTATTCAAAACTTCTACCTTCCCTACACTACTGATAATTTTGTTGTTCTTAATGATACAATAATGTCAATGCATTCAGTCAAGCAACTTCTCTAATAACTCTGCTCTTTCAATGTTTTCAATCAATATCAGAAATAGAACTTGCATAGGAATTATGAATTGCTTTCCATCCTGATCTTCATCACAAGGAGCTTGATAAACCTGACAAACAATAGAAATACTGGTAATGCATTGTGGCTCTGTGATGAACAATTTCTCCATATAAATAGACACTGTATCAAGATGGACTTGACCCATTACTAGATATTCTGACTCAGTCAAATCAACCTCATGACTAGGTGTCACACATGTTCTCTCTATGTCTTCAAGTGACTCGAAACATGCTTGTATTTTATCTAATGAGTTTTGTACTAATACGTCTACCGAACAAGACATTGGAGTTGACTTTCTGATCATATCCATATCATAACATCTCTTGAAATCATTACGAGTAAATGGAAACTGACTTTGAAAACACAAACCATCCAACAAATCGGTTATTGGATCATATAATGATTTAGATGAATGTGGCATTGGTTCTACTGGAATTTCATGGCTTACACTGATATTCTCAACCAAAATATGACTAATATTCCCTCTCACAACCTAAAATTAACTAAAGCATAAGGGAAAGGAATCAAAATAGATAAGTTCATTACCTGTCCTGGGCTCTATGATTTCATCTGAGGTTTGGCATTCAAAAAGACTCAAGGGTTGCACCTATGGATCAGCTTTTGTATCATCCTTGTTTTCCTTAACTATTGCATTAGAACATCCATCATCCTTTCTATTTACAATATGCTTGCAATGTTCTCTCAGGAGTGAGGCAAAACACAGGGATAGGCAGTTTGCACTTTCTTGAATTTTTTTTGCATTTTTCTCCTTGCAATCTTGATTAGTAGTGCAGAGTTTGATTGTCATCTTGGCATTGTGATAATTGGAATTATTCTTCCCATGAAGATAGTGTTGGTTTCTCTGAGCAGTCATCATCAAACTCAACCATGTAATCATCACTATGATGATCATATCCTGGAAAATCATCTACATATGCAAGGTCATCAAACATGCACATCATATCAACTGATGGCTCTTCAACAAGTTGAGTTGGAACTTCATATTTGACTACGTTGTGAATTGAATACATGAAACAATCATCTTTTTTTTTAGGATGCCAAGGATGAGCTGCAAACTGTTTGAGATCAGTGAGCTTTTTATTTTCTGTAAGTAATGAAACATGTGATCTTTGAACATCAAGTTCATCTTTTCTACTAATCTTCTGCATCATCTCGTTGACTGTGTTGGTCAGAATATCTAATTTCATTTCTGATGATATCAGATGTTCCTTTTCCATTCTATTTTTCTCTTCTGCCTTTAACTTTGCCTTTCTGTTCAACAAGTTAGCTTCCACATCAACTGCAATGTTTTTCATTTCTTCAAGGGTTGTAGTGTTCCTTTCTCTTAATTGGAATTCCATATTAGGATCGAAGGCATATGGGTAATGCAAAAGGGATAATCCTGGGGGTGGCCTTATATCAACCGACATTGCATGATACACCTTATTGAACCTTGTTGAAAATTATTTTACTGTCTCCCCTGGATGTCTTTTCAAATGGTCATACTCCTCTAGGATGAGAAAGACATTTCTCATGATCACCCATCTATCTAGGAAAATTTGCACAAATTGACGGAAATTGCTAATGCTTGCAGCTGGAAGATTCTTAAACCAAGCTTTGACTTTACCTTTCAATGATAGGGAAAATATCCTGATACATACATCATCTTCTTCCACCTCAAACAAATCAAGAAAGTCCTCAAGACTTTGAATGTGTTTTTCATCAGTGATCTTCACATTTTCTCCATCAAACCTGGGCAGATTATTGATGTAATTAACAGGGAGGTCATGGAGAATAGGAGGAAAATCTAGAGGCTTGTATCGGTTTGGGATTTTCATAGGTATAGGAGGTAAAGAAATGGGTTTATAGCTAACTGAAATTTCAACAATGGCAGGAGATAAAGAACGAGGCTCATGTCTCACTAGGTTTTCTACAAGTATATCTGGGATGTGCACAAGTGTATGAGTATGTACATGATCTACAATTTGGGGCTTAGTCTCTTGAGGTTCATCAATTTGCAGACGATCAATGTAAACTTTAGCAATATACTCTTGATTCGGATTAGAAAAAGATAGGACATAATTGTAGATAAAGCCAAAAATTTCTTGAATACAATTTGAGCTTGAATACCTGCTCTTTCCAGATCGCTTGGTCATGCTTCAGGTTCTTCCTCTAGTGGATTCCTTGAGTTGGCATTGTCTGGAGCTGATTGGAGTCGCCAGGTGAAATATTTCAACCTTCTTGTGTCTGGTCACTTTCCACCATCAGTGATCATATCTAGAACTTGAAGTGAACTACTGGAGAAAGTCCCCAGTATGGTCATCATTATGTTAACACCCTGTAATTTCCCAGACTGAGGAGGAAATATATAGGGGTAACCACAAAACCACTTGTAGTTAAGGATCTAGCCATACAAGACTTAGAGAGGGATCTCTCTGTATGATTTAACTTTGTTTGGAGGAGATATTAGGCTAGTTATAAGAGTATAAGGTTTTAATTGTGAGAAATGGAGTAAGGACCAAGAAGGGAGACCATTGAGAAATGGAGTCACCACAACAAACTTTTCAAATCCTTTTATGTAAGATGAAACTACAGGGAAAGGTAGATAAAACATTGTATCTCAGGGCTTTGAATGGAAAGCATAATAAGAGACAAGAAACAAATCAATATTCAGATGGGAAGCAGTTAATATTTCCCCACCTGTCTATCAGAGGAAAACATTTAAATCATCCAAAGTCAAGAAACAGAGAATATATTCCAATGAATTATGTTCTTCTTTTCTCTATTGCATAATTCATAAATAAAAATGATTGTGGAAACAGGGAAAACAGTTACATAAATAAATTACATCACCAGGGTGTTTAACACAAGAATCCTGCAGTTTTTATTGCTTGGAGATCAAGAACATGCTCACTATGAGCTTACATCCCAGCATTGGTATTGTTGTTTTTCTAATCCTACTCCCATCCTATTTACTCTATAAACATATATATAAATAAAAAATGCAATCCTTAGGCTCGGGAATCAAATTCGATCATCCTGGACGAAAATAGCAAGTAAACCCCTAAAAGATCTGAACTAAAATGTGGGCCGAATCTACTGATAATAGGGGTACACTCAGACATGTGTTTCTCCTCAATAGTGACACCTATGTAAAAATTGAAAGAGGTTATTGTATATTAGTTTGTCTAGATAAAAACAACCCTTCGGTTTCTCCAATTTTGTCTCGATCTCGCCGAAACAGCTCCCGCAAGATCGTGACCAAAACAGGAAAAACCGGAAAACTGAAAAAAGGTGCTCAGAAACGGCTTTGATTATCCCAACTAGTGGCACCTATGAAAAATCTGGGAGAGGTTTTTGTTCTTCAGCCCATTCTGAACAAAACGTCTCTCGTATTTTGAAAATCCGTCTCCATTTTCCCCGAATCCTTCCCGGAAGTCAAAGTGTTAAACATGTAAAAAAACAGTTTTGAATTTTTGGAAGGGCAGTTTTGGAGGGGCAGAGTGGTTTACTCGGACCCCCCTGAGGTGGTAAGTGGTATTGGGAGGGGGGTGACAAGTGTCCCTCCCAATACCACCAACTTGGACCCCCTTGGTGTTGATGTGACATGAGGGGGGGGTCCGAGTTGTATGGGGATGCATGCGTGAGTGTTGTAGACTTAGGATAGTTTTATTTTTTAATTTTTGTTTACGCTTTTTTATTTTATTTTTTATTTTTAAATTTGTTTTATTTGTTTTGATTTTAATTCTTTATTGTATTTTTATTTATTTATTTTGTTTTATATATGTTTTAATTTAATTTACGTTTTAATATTTGTTTGTTTCATTATTTATATGTTTTATTTTGTTTTATTTAATGTTTTATGTATTTTATATTGTTTTTTAATATTTTAATTATATAGTTTGGTTTTTATTTATTAGAATTTTTAATTGTGTTTTTTTAGTTTAATGTTTAATTTTAAAACACTAACCTAATTACTAACTTAATCAAACTAAATTAATTACTAATTATTATTTTATTTTTAATTATCCTATTAAAATAACTTTATTAGGCTAATAAGCATTAGAAAACGCCACTAACCATTTATTATTAACCTATTAATTAATCTGATTACTCGTTTATTATCCTAAGTTTGTTTATTCATGCAGAGATGAGTGATGGGCATGATGAAGTGAAGGGTGAGGGACTGAAAGACGCAACGGTGGATGAAGGATGCAGCAAGGTGATGAAGGATCGGGCGAAATGGATGGAGGGGGAAATGGAATCTACCGAGCCCAGTCAACCAAATGTCTTCATCATGGGAGAAACGCCAAATAGGCAGCTGAAGAAACAAGTTACCTATGATTATAGGACTCCAACAGGATGCACTGCTTCAAAGAATCCTATGAAGACTGAAGCTAAGAACGAATTAAAAAGGAAAAAAAAATAGCTATGGATTTCATCCTAGAAGGATTATTTGATCTGGTAAAAGTCAAAGTGGGACAATGTTCATCATCCAAAGAACTTTGGGATAAGATACATAATCTCTACTATAAGGAATCTCTTCTTACAACCATAGAGCCATAGCATGTTGATCAATATGAAGAATATACCGAGACAAAACAAGAAGAAAGAATTCCATCATGTCAGACAGATTCATAAGAAGAATAAGGTGAAGTAGATCTTGAAGCAAAACTAGTCAACATCTTAAGTGATCTAAAACAATATAGGAAGGAAAACAAGTCCCTCAAGGAAGAATTGATCAAGGTAAAGAAAGGTTCTGAAGAAGTCCAACAAATTATCATAAAACTAAAGGTTCAACTGGAAGAAGCCAAAGTGATTGAATAAACTCTCAAAAATCAGTTGGAAGAATAGCAAAAGATAAATGAGTGTTTGGAAGATGAAATAGTATCACAAAGAAAGGAAGCAGAGAAGAGGGAAGATGTTTTTAAAAATCATTTTAAGGAAATATCTAAGGACATAAACAATCTTAAAGCATATTTTAGTCAATAAGAAAGAAAACTTGAAGAAGAAATCATCTCCTTGAAAACCCAACTTGAAAAAGCAAAGAGAATGGAAGAAGCAATGAAGATCCAGATGATGAAGAAAGAAGAAGATTGTGAGAAGCTTGAAGAAGAATTCATCTCATTAAGGGTTGAAGTTGATAAGTTCAACAAGAACTTGAAGATCTCTCAAGTACTAGAATATATTTTCAGCTATCAAAGGTCACCATTCAATAAAACAAGTCTTGGATACGACGGTGAGGCCTCATGCAAAGAATATGTAAATACCAATCCCATCTAAAGCATCAAAGAGAGAGAAATCTCCACATGGCTAGTAAATAAAGTTGAAGAAAAGTGTTATAGGTTACTCGAAAGGAAGAATCAAGAGAAGTCTAAGAATTATGCACATATTCTCAGAGGAATGGATCATGATCAAAAAGAGTCAAAGATGAATGAATCCCCAAGAAGACCTTCTACCTCATAGCATCAAAGAAGCTTCAATCATTGTGAAGGAAACAATAGAAGAGAATATTAGCTAAGGCATGAATTCAGAAGGACTACATCACAAAGAAGATCATTTACTTCCAAGTATCAAAGTTTCTTTTATGGTTATTGTTTTACTTGTAATAACTTTGGACATAACGATGTATATTGCAGAGATTATGGAAGAAATGTTCAAGAAAGAAATGTTTATGTAGGCCACTACAATATTAAATGCTACAAATGCCACAACTATGGACACATAGCTCGATATTGTAGAAGCATGAAGAATTATTCCATGAAGGAAAACATTGATATCATACACAAGAAGGTTTGGAGAAGAAAGAAAAATCAAGAATAAAAGGTGAATGAAGAACTCTCGGAGATCATACTCTCAATATTTCCAGTAGTGCAAGATCATAATGAACCTACAGGGAAAGAGAAAGATGTCGGATTTCATAATGATGACCCCGGAATAGAAAGATGTTGGATTTCATAATGATGACCCCAAAATAGAGCGGCTTCATCCACTTTTCTAAGCCATCCATCTTGGAGACTCCCAGTAAATATGAATGTTGAAGAAGGGGAGTCTAAGTAGAAGCTATTGCACTAATTCATCCATCTTGGAGACTCCCAGTAAATATGAATGTTGAAGAGGGGGAGTCTAAGTAGCAGGTATTGCAGATTAAAGAACTATCTTTTGAGCAATCTAAATTTTTTATTTGCAAAAGGAAGATTCAAAATGATTTGATGGCATAGGTAAAAAATGTCTCATGACATATTGGTGGACATATTTGATTCAGCTTGAGAAGCAGGATTATATGGTGATGAGTTGCAACAGATTTGGAGAATTTTTCAGAATAGTAAAGTGACAGATGGGTCAGCATCATGTGCAGTTGAGTAGCAGATTCATGGACAGCTTTGTGACATATGGACAGACATGATTTCATGAGATATTTGGAAGGTCTAGAAGACAATACTTGACATGAACTAGAGAGGATACATGAAAGACGTGGATGAAAAGAATGAGATCAGAAGGAATTGCATAAAGGAAGATGAATTCATTGTAAAGCATATGACTCAGAAGTAAAGCATATTGACAAGTGAAATCAGCTATGAAGGAAAGAAGTGAAAGGCATAGAAAGACAGAGAGAAACCATCATGAAGAGGTATACTATCAAGAGAATATTGTTGGATGATTATGTCATTGATGTCAGTTCAGTGAATATGACAAACCATGAAGACTTGAAGTCGAGTAATGAAGAAACCTTAACATGAATTATTTTCATATACATCAATAGATTACAATAATAGGAATCACCAATGGACAAAGAGCATCGGAAGAGAGGAAAGAACGCATATACAAGAAGCCCCAAATTGATTTACATGACATCTTGCAAAAGAAGACAAGGGGAGAGAATTCATCAGAGGGAGTTACCCTTAATGTCAAAAGGGAAGAGAAATAACAAAAGAAGGAGACAAATATCATGGAAGGTATATGGTCAGGGGGAGTTAGTCTTTTCCATTGATATCAAAGGGGAAGATAAAGATCAAGAGAGAAATATCAGAAGTATGAAGACAGGGGGAGCAACCCAAAAGAGAGTTACCATTTTCCATTTATGTCAAATGGGGAGAGAAACATGAGGTGATAAAGATATAAAGAAATGTCACGAGGGGAGTATGAGTGTTTCCATCAATGCCAAAGGGGGAGATTGTTGGAAAGATAGTTGTCATTGATGTCAACCCTAGATGTCAACTCTAGAAGAATTCCAAGTAATGGGTGTATTTGAAGAAGTCTCCAAAGTGGTCCTCTATTGGAATATCTATAATCATGACCCTCACGGGAATATTCTTTGAAGAAGTCTACAAGAATCCCTAGAAATATGGTCAAGTGGTTAAGTAGTTAAGAATCCCCAATAGTGTGGTCATGGAGCCTGAAGTTGATTAAAGAAGAAGACCATAAAGGAAATTGAAAATGAATGTAACACATACATAGATTGATAGTCTTATTAATTCCATTCTCAATGGTAGGTGGTATGTCACGTGGTTCCTCATGGTTGTGGATATTTTCCCTCTTAAATATGAATCCCCGAAAGCAAATGAAGAATCCCCATATCTAAGGACAAAAAAGTTACAAGTCAGCCCCTAAAAATTGTTTCAAACAAGAAGTTACAAGTTGTCCCAGTTGCAATGAATATTAAATTAAATATTAAGGATATTGTTGGTAAAGTTGGCCCCAATGGAATAATCATTAAAAATTAAATTGAATTTATTTGGGTCAAGTCAGCTCTAAAAAGAGGGTGTCATATCTAGTATAAATAAGGCACCTAGGAGTTCATTTGTGACCTCAACTCAAGTAATTTTTATCTGAGGTAACCAAGGAGATCTAAGGAGAATTTCAAAGGAAATATGAAGTGAAGAAGGGTAAAATTCCAAGGGAAGATTAAGTCTTGTGATGATGTGTTCTAAGGTATGTTATTTAAAGGGCATCTTACCATTTTCTCTATAAAAAAAATTCTATAATGATTCAGATAAAAAAAATTGGAGGCTATTGAAAATACATATCATTGTACTTGTGGTAAAAATTTGTTCTTCTGGGTCATTGTACTTTTGGAGATACACTTTGTGTAAGATAGGGTTTTTGACAAGTCTTGTAACTAGTCTCAAACAAGTGTTCTGATTAAAATAGTCATAACTTCTTCATAGAGGATCCAAATTCTATGAGATAAGTTGAATTTGAAAGAGTACATTTTGTAGTATATTTTGTGCAAGTTTTAGAATCAGATATGAAATATTGAGTATGTGGCATGCTATATAAGTTTTCTCTCTAGAATAGACCAGAATTCAGCAAGGTCTGCCATTTTCTCTATAACTCCTTTTCAGGGTCGATTCAAGGAGTGAAACTTGGACAAATTTTAGAGAAGATATTGAATAATATTGGGTACAATTTTTAGATATTTATTCACTACAAGTACAGAGTTATACTTGTTGTAAGTTAGGGTTTTTGACTAGTCTTGTAACTAGTCTCAAACAAGTGTTTCGATTAAAATAGTCATAACTTCTTCATAGAGGATCCAAATTCTATGAGATAAGTTGAATTTGAAAGAGTACATTTTGTAGTATATTTTTTCCCTGTTTTAGAATCAGATATGAAATATTGATTGTGTGGCATGTTGTACAAGTTTTATCTCGAGAATAAACCAGAATTCAGCAAGGTCTGCCATTTTCACTATAACTCTTTTTCAGGGTCGATTCAAGGAGTGAAACTTGGATAAATTTTAGAGAAGATATTGAATAATATTGGGTACAAGTTTTAGACATTTATTCACTACAAGTACAGAGTTATACTTGTTGTAATTTAGGGTTTATGACTAATCCATAAACTAGTCCCAAATAAGTGTTTGAGATCAACTTAAGAAGTGATGTTTTGGCACATATCTTTGGCACATGGTTGAGGTATATATTGGAAACTTTGGTACATGGTTTGAGGCATGTGTTGATATATTTTTTGAGGTATATCTTGTATGTTTTGGTACATGTTTGAAGCATATATTCAGAACATGTATAAGGTATATGGTTGGATGCACATATTGATGTTGGCACATGTTTGAATAATATCTTTGGTGCATGGTTTATGAATGTTATGGCTCATATATATCGGCACGTGATTTGATGCATATCTTGGTGATGTTAGGTATATGTTTTGAGAGATGTTCTTGGTGATCTTGGCATATGATTTATGTGAGTGGATCTGGTTTTGGTGATGATGAGGTTTCAATATCAGTGACAGTTATGGTGGAAGGTTGAGTCTGGCTTGATGATGATGAAGTTTCTATATCAGTGACAGTATATCAGTGGCAGTGACAGTGACAGAGACAATGACAGTGACATAGATAGTGAAAGTGACAGTGACAGTAATAGTGAAAGTGAGTATGTATCAATATCAGTGACAGAGACAATGATAGTGACAGAGACATTGATAGTGATAGAGATAGTGACAATGAAAGTGACAGTGATGATGTATCAATAACAGTGGCAGAGACAGTGATAGTGGAAGTTACAGGTTGAATCTCCATTTATATTTCAGGGAGGAAGGAAGAGGCAAGGAAAGGGGGTCGTAGCCTCCTTCTAGTTGGTGTTGGAGAATACAGGGAGTCATAGATTCCTTTAGGTTGGAGCCTGTAAATCAGGTGGTTGGAGCCTCCTTCCAATTAGAGTTGGAGAATTTGGGGAGTTGTAGCTTCCTTTAGGTTGGAGCTTGTAAACATGGGGTTGGTACCTCCTTCCAATTGGTGTTGGATAATTTTGGAAGTTGGTTCTTCTTATGAGTGTAATATTCTGATATATAAGAAAGAATTATGTGGTTTTGTCCCATTTGGGTTTCCACGTAAAAATATTGTGTGCACTCTGTATGATGTGATGCACTATTGAATGGTATTATTTATGTCTATATGTTTATGATATGTTAAATGCAATCATAAGTGAATGGAATGATTTATAAGTTAATGTTATA
>SNQJ01S0000596.1:437922-455234 GCA_010110895.2 Picea sitchensis
TTCCCTCTCAGTATTAGTGAATATTCCAACACCATGGGTTCTGGTCCTTTTCATATTTTTCTTCTTCTATATCTATCCCCATTTAAGTACTTAGACAAAACTGACCCACAAAAATTCCCTAACCACATCTTTCAACTTATCCCCAAGTTGGTTATTGTATCCTACTACTCAAATAGAGACTACAATTTAGGGAAGTCTTTGATAATGGCATATCTAAATCTATTGAACTTATAAAACATAGGCTTCCACTCCACTACCATGGCATCTTGGATCTTTTGGGCACATTATTTTATGGCTATATATGTCATTGCTTCTTCTTGAGGATGGTCTCAGTTAGTGCCATCGTCATGGTGTCTTCACTTATATTCAATTTATTTGTTATCATGAATTGAGATTGTGGTTTATATGTTAACTCCCTTGCTAGGTTCTTTAAATTTTTCTTCTCATATTCTAGAGTTGATTGTCTTATCACAAGATTTTTCACTTTCTCCATCTTTTCCCCACTTTCAAATGTGATGAACTCAACATAAAGCTTATTAAATTGTCCCTTTAGTTGTTCTATCTCTTCTTGGGAACCACCATGTATTCCACATGTTGTTGGAAAATTTCTTGCAATTATTCACTCTTGAGGCTTCAATGATCATGGGATCAATGATTAACATATATTGCTTCCTGTGAGTGAGTTTAGGTTGTTGACTCCACTAGTGGAAAGGCAAATGGAAAGGTTATTCAATTGATTAATCACCCTAGATTTGGTTAGTGATAACGATACAAAGAAAGAGAACCATTCATTATAAGTTTTTGTCTCTTAGGATATTCAACTAGCTAGGAATGCCACCACCGTATTTTAGGACAAAGTTTTTATACCTTAATTGATATTATATAAAATCCAAGGGCATACAAGAACTATGAATAGAGCATCAAACAAAATAAGTGGAGTAATAGGTGAAATGGAATAGAAAAATCAAGATGTTATGGTTTCATTGATGATTCAACTCAAAATAACCTAGGTTGACTTTCTAAAATAGGTTGCAAGAGATAGATAGGTTCCCTTTTTATTACAATACATCGTGATGGGGTTAAGTAAGTACTCCCTAAAAGGAAGATTTTGGATTACCACCATTTACTATATGTATATTAATCTTGACCGATTATAGTTATTGGCATTATATGTTTTAATGTGAATGTCTAGTAGAGCATGGGACATTTATAATCTTCATTTTTATGCCCTTTATTACACTTTGATGTCATTATTTTGGCTTGATCACAAATTGTATATTTTTATTTTTTCATTTTCAGTAATGGAAAAAGACAACATTTTTTGGGGTGGAAAACACACACACACACACACACACACACACATAGAGAGAGAGAGAGAGAGAGAGAGAGAGAGAGAGAGAGAGAGAGAGAGAGAGACACACACATGCACACATGATTCAAATTGAATCATTATATAATTTTTCATCTATCTTGGTACTTTTTGGATGGAAAAAATGGAGGAATTGGCATGTAGGATGCATTTTAATGGCAAGCTCCAATTTGGATATTTGGGGTCAGGAACCTTCCAGATCCATTTTGAGGCATCAAATGGAATTTTTTAAGGTAAACACTTTTTTATCATATCTTGCAACCCCTTGATTTTATTACACACATTGAGACCTTTCCAATAGTGCAAAGATCACCTCAATCGAAGCTCATATGCAGAAATAATACCTCTCGCAAGTTGACCTACCTTGTTGACCACCATGGTACGAGTGGATGCCACATCAACCCCCATTACTCACACATGTTGGGATATCCATGTGTGGAATTCCAATAAGATTCTAAAAGGTCTAAAATCTCATCACTAATTAAGGGTTGAGGATGCAAAAAACTAGACGAGTATCAGGCTATGTTAAATATTAGGCCACTAGGAAGAGAACGAGTTCCATTATTTTTTATTGTAATCATTCCATAGTTGAGTAGAGAATAAATGGAGTGATATTTTGAGAGAATAATAGAGGAGGTAGGAAATTTTTTAGCATTCATTGCCAATGTGTCAAAGGAAACTCCATAGTGAGTGCCCCTTTATTTGTATTTTCATTTGCATAACTGAAGAAGAGAGAGCAGAGCATAAGCCTCACCTTATAGTTGGTTTTTCTCCCATTATGAGTTCCCTAGGATATGTCTTGTGTTCATTTGTGTAGACGGTTTTTATATTTTCCTGTTCTTTCATTTTTGTATTCATTTATTTTCATAAATTTGAGCAATAATCTAGTAATAATTAATATAAGATCTAAGGATATAAATTGCATAATCTAATATTTCATAATATTATAAGATCTGTTGTGACAAACTATTCCAGTGAAATATCCATGGTAGTTTACAGATCATACTGGTATCAGAGCGGTTTTATTTGGTGTATTTGTGGAAAATTATGGGATCTAGGAGTTGGCTTAAGAAGGAAGTCACTTAACCATATCCATGGCAGATGACTTTGTTCATAAAAACCCTCTTGATGTAGTGGAAGACAGAATTTTTTAGGCTAGAAGAGCTAGTTGTCGATATCTCTTTCAACATGGCTCTCCTCATGGTGTCACTAGCAAATAAGTTTATACCTTTAGGGGAGATTTCTAGCTCTAAATTATAAGTTGGATTAGATGAGAAATCAACAGATAGTGAAGACCCGGAAAAGGAGTCGAAAAAAGGGTAGGAGAAAGAGAAACCAAGTTCTAGTGTAATCACTCCTTCACAACCTATATTCAAAATGGAAGTGAAAGTGGACATCAATCCATATCAAGGTGAGACTAATGTTGTTAAGTTGAATCATTGGTTGCAATAGTTAGAAGTGTATTTCAGTATCCATAATATAGATGAAGAGAAGAATATTTCATTTCTCCAACTAAAACTAGAGGATTGTTATAGTCCAAAATGCCTTATTTGTGCATACAAGACATTGGCCCTTCCTTTTGCATACTTTGTAGAAATATTATTGAGGCTTCCTCTTAAAAAAACATTTTTTGGAGAGTGTCTGTGCCCTGTCGAACTAATAACATGCATACACACACGTATTTCATGCTAGTTAGTCCGCATACAAATGCACGTTGCATGCTAGATAGCCCACGTTTACCTTCAAAAGTTGCAAAAAATATAAAATTACGGGAATTCTGCGGAGTTTAGGGGCTATGGAGGGATTCCTAACCATTTTACCCCTTATATCCCATCCCCAAACCGAATAACCATATTTTTCTCATATAAAAAGAGGTCTTGGGGTCTCATTTAAAAACATAAGAAAGAGAATAAGAAAACTCAGCGAAAATCCCTTCCCTTTCTTAGCCCAAGTTTTGCATACCATTCTGAGTTTTAGCCTCAGCCTTTCCCTCTAGCCTTTCTCCTTATGAAACCCTTCCTCCTTCCCTTGGTGATAAGTTGGTTGGGAGAAGTTAACGTGGGATTGATGCACTTGGAGCCACAACAAAGGATCCTGGACCTGGTTCATGGAGTAGTTGCCAACAAAGGTTGTAACATTTTTTCCTTAAAATTGAATAAAAGAGTTTGTCCTTGTCCCAAAATATTATGTTTGTATGATTTTATTGATTTATGAATTTATATCTATCTCTCAACTTTGAAAGTGATCAGTAGAGATTGCATGTGTTGTAGCATTGTGTTCCTAATCTTTTGCAGTTCAACTTTGAGAGGAGATCCGTAATTTAGGAGGCTACAACAAGTGAAAGAGGTATACTCCAACCACAAGGACTAAAGGTGCACCCATTGACCCTCTTTCCTCTCTCTCTCATCACTTTTTTTAGATGGCTTTGGGGTAGCTTAAGGGTAGAAAAATATTTTAAGGGAAGTCATCGCTTTACCTGTACCTAGACCCAGTATAGGGGGATTTTCCCACAACAAAAGTGGCGACTCCACTGGGGAGTCTCTATAGGGTCTTAGTGGGATATCTTGGTTAGATTTTATTCTCAGCTCTTTATGATTTTTCTGAGTGTTCTGAGTCAAGTTGGGTCTCTGGTCACCTTCCAGGTGCCTACCAGCTTCCCTTTCCCAAGTTGTCTTTCCAAATTTTTCTTTTTTTGAAAATTTGCAGAGGTATACGTGTCATATTATTTGTAAATCACGCGTACATGCGCATTCTGCATTATACACAGGCCACGTACATATGTGTTCTACATTATACATAGATCACATACATACGCAAGTTGGACATGCACAACACACGTTTCTGTGGTTTTGGAAAAAAAATTCAAAAGATTTTCCTTTTCTTACTGGAAACTTGTGGTTCTAAGGTCTTCCTGAGTTCTAGAAGCTTCTGTTGTTTGGGGTTTAGATAGTTTGTAGGCTCAGATTGTTTATGAAATAACAGAAAGAAATGTTCTTGTCTCTATATGTTTCCAAGCATTTTTGGCTTATTTTTAGCTTTAATTTTAAGAAAAATGAGTTGCATTTAAAAAACAAATATCCCCCCTCATGGTTGGGGGGGGGGAATGAATCTTGTATTATGCAGTTTATTTTAGCATCTTTTGTCAGTTTTGCCTTGATTCGAAGAAAATAAAAAAACCTATTTTTTTAGGTCTCTTTCTTTCTTTGAATTTTCTTTGCATTGTTTTTTTTTTGTTTGCTAGTTTGTTCATGACCTACGGGACTAGCCTGTGGCTAAGAAATCGTGAATCAGGGGCATCTAATCCATAAAAATAACCTAGGGATCGTACCCGGCCTAAGCCACACCAACCCTTAACATGGCTATATTTTTTGTCCCCGCAGGTTTCGAACCAATGACTTTTAACATCACGGAGTGCCTTAACAGAACACTCCATCACCGATTGTCCTACACCTCGAGGACAATTTGATTTTCATTGTTATTTGAAAAATAAAAATGAATTAGCATAGGGTTGTGTTTTATTCTCATCTTGAAAGCATTTCACAAGAAAAATAATAAAGAAAATCCTTTCATTTACTCTTTTGTTTGACTCGAAAGTTCCATTGTGCATTTTGCATAGAAAGGAGAAAATATTGCATCTTTATCTTTGAAGGATTGTTCATGCTTTTTGCTTGAAACTCTTTTTCATTTTGTAGAATCAGTGTAAAGTCTTCTTTTCGATTGTTCTAATAAGTTTCATTTTTGCAAGAGTCTTAAACAACATCAGTTTCAATTTCGCTCCATGAGTAAGAAAAGCCCCTAAAATAAACGTGTTAATCTAAAATATTTAGTAACATGTTTTCTAGGGTTCACCAATAGCTTAGGCTAGGGCCTTGGATTAAGTGTGGAGAGGTAAAATCTCCAAGGCCAACCAAAACTTAACTTAGGTGTTTGTGCTAGGGTGTGAAAAATCCATCTTGTAATTACTCAATACGGGAAGCTCCTCTAACATAGGAGTCAAACATGAGGTCTTGTGGAGAACGGTGACGGAGATATCCACTCATGATCCCGACAAAGCGTTTGGGAGAGTGTGTATTGGGGGTGAAATCTGTAGCGTTACTGGCCCGATTTATGTTAGACCTCTAAGACACTTGGAGTCATCCAAGGTACTCTAAGAGTGATTATGCCCATGTTTTGTTTCATGCCTCGGGAGGATCTTTGGGCTTAATTACCCTGCCCATACACTCACCCGGTTGTCAACTATACCCCCCCCGGTTGTTGATTACAAGTTGGTGGCCCAGTTTCCATTATATAAGTTGACACATAGGCGACTGCAAGGGGTGTATCGCGGTACCTGAGGCAGACTTTGTACTCTATGGGAAACACCCAAAGGGACTGGCAGTCATAGATTTGGGTAATTTCTTCTCCTGGACAGTTGTTTTCCTTTGTGAATGCTTTGGATGATCGGGACTTCATCTTCCTGGGTTGAAAGAATTCAGAAGGGTAGTTTGTTTGGTTTGTATCGTTTTAGGATTTTCTTCTTAGTGGTGTGCTATGTGATCCCTATTTTTCCATAGCGAGTTAATCAGTAATTTATTTGGGTCTTTGACCTAAGTTGGTAAACTTCCCACTCCACCGGTCATGATTACTTTTCAGTCTTCCACTTAGAAACGTGGAGCCACCTCTTTATAGGCATTGTTTTTATAACATTGGTTCACCAGAGTCAATGTGTGAGAATTTTACGGACTTGAACGATTCTGTAAGAGAAGAACCTGTGAATAATATCTTCATGGCTAAAGTTCCTAATCATACCAACCAAGGAACCACTTCGCAAGGGTATTCTTGTGCTTTTCCTTTCTTTGAAAACGTTGGTGTCCCTTTCATGGCCACTTTGTACATTTCTGGGTTGAATGTAGGACTACCTATTTGGTTGGGTACCATTCCAAATGTCCCAAATTCTTTTGACGCTTCTCAGTTAAGCACCTTATTTCATGGGCATCATGTTGATGTTCCTTCATCAACAAATTCTTCTCCTCCTCCTTCTACCTTCTCTGGTGAAAGTATAGATACCAGTAACTAAAAGTCTAAACGAAATAGAAAGAGAAAGAATAGGAAGAAGAAATCACCAACCTATGCGAGTCATGTTGGAGATAGGTCGTCAACCTCTGCAAATCATGTTGAAGACTAGCACCCAACCCCTGCAATTCATGTTGAATACCAACACCCAGCCTCTGCAAGTCATGTTGGGGGAAAACAACCAACCTCTGTTATTCATGTTGGAGAGTTGTAAACAACCTCTGTGAGTCATGTTGAGGGAAAACACCTAGCCTCTATAATTCAGGTTGCGGGGGAGAGTCTAGTCACTTCTAGTCATATTGGTGATAATTATGTAGCCTCTGCGATTCATGTTATCGACCAATCACCAACCTCTGCAATTCATGTTAAAGATGTGCAACCAACCACTACTAGTCATGCTAGGGGCATTGATTATGTTGTGAAACCTAGACATATAGGATGTAAGCATAAGTTCCCTTGTAATATTTGCAAGGGATATTACCTTACTCATCTGTGCCCTGTCATTCTAGAGGCACGAAGATTGTGGTCCATGTATGCAATCTCTTCTGATTCTGAGTCTTCTGAGGTTTCCTCACAATATATTCAGCCAGTGGTTGAGAAAATGGTCATGTCGATGCAATCTTTGGTTGATCCCACTCCTCTTCTGGGGGGTGATGCACCTTTAGACCATGTTGTCTCACAGCCTATTCAGCCAGTGGTTGAGGAAGTGGTTGTGTCAATGAAATCTTCGGTTGATCCCACTCTTTTCTTGGAGAGTGTCAAGTCTACCAAAGTATTCACGCCGATGAAATCTTTGGTTGATCCCACTCTTCTCTTGGAGAGTGTTGAGTCTACCAAAGTGGTCACGCCAATGCAATCTTTGTCCAATACCACTCTTCTCTTGGGGAGTGATGTGTCTACCGACTATGTTTTTAGCATTTTCGGTTCAGTACTTTCAGAACAAGAGAGCATTCCTCTCACTTCGAGCACACCCCCTCCAAGTCCTAGGATGGTTTCCTTTGATTGGAATGACCTTGTCGAGCCTCATCTTCCTTCTTTTTCACCCTTTCAAATAAGGGTTGAATTTAATTCCAAAAAAAATTACCGTTGTATTGTGGATGAAGGAGCCTCCACAAGAATTTTATCCTCCTCAACTTGGAAAGCTTTGGGCTCTCCCGAGCTTGTGTTTTATTCACATGAGTTGTTGTATTTTGACATATGTCCTAGTGATTATTTGGGATTTATTCCTCATTTACCTATCTCGTTGGGTGGGAATATTGTCCTTGTCGATGTTATAGTGGTGCAAGGCTCGTTAGATTTCAATATGCTTCTTAGGTGTGATTATGTATATGTTATGAGCGATGTGGTGTATACGCTCTTTTGGGTGATGCATTTCCCTCACAATGGAATAATTTTCACTATCGACCAGTTGGCATCTGATACTCACCATCCTAATTCGGAATTAGTTCAGCATGCCCCTTATATGTTCCTAGTATTCGTATAGAGTCTACCCCACCATAGGTAAATTATGTGGCGTCTTATCCTCGATGTTCAATTTCTTCTAAGCAGGAGCCTGTGCAATAATGTTTGCCTTCTCAAGACATGGTATCAAAAATTGATCAGTCTTTTTATCCAATGGGGGTATGGGAACCCTTGCTTCCCCCTCTTATTTTGAATGGTCTTGAGTCTCCTTTTGAGTCTAATCTCATTGTTTGTAGATCCTCAATCCCTCGTTCTTGTGATTCTTCATTGATAGAATATGTTAGTCCTAGCCAAAACCTCCATCGTCATATGGAATATGGTCAGTTTACTTCTCCCTTTGGGACTATCGACCATTATCATTCACGTGATTCTTGGATTTTGAATTTCTTTCATATGAGGCTATCCTTGAAGCCATGAGTACGGTTTCTATATTATGGGAAGAATTACACCATGGTTTATGTTTTATTCCCTTTTGGGAGACTTTTCAGGTTTACTATTGAAGAGACTCTTGGTCAAAGCCTAGCAGCGAGCCCTACCTAAACTACTACCACGCATGAGTCGTAAGGTTGTGCGGTACCTTGTACATATTGTACAGTCCAAGTTTGTTGTTTTCAAGTTTTGTATTCAGTAGCACCTCAGAGAGTATATGAAATATGAATCCGAATAGGAAAATGATAGAAAATGGAGATGAGGCAACTCGGCTTCGCGATCTCGATCTACAACAGGAGTGGGTCTTCAAACAGGCTCTGATACCATGTTCGACAACACAAGTATTCCAACAAAGGATGAGCACCTTCAGTATCCACTCACACAACAAGATCAAAGATCAACGCCCTGATGTTTTGACGTGGTAAGACCCTACAGGGAAACATCCATGGCCCCAGCCAACGCGACCACTTGGAGCATTTTATTAATGAAAAAGAAAAATATTACATAGATATTTTACAAGAGAGTTTCTCACAATTGATCATCAGCAAATGACCCTCCATGCTATTTAAATATAGATCATGGACCAATCGGTTTTTAAGCCACGGATCAATGGCCATTAAGATCGAGGAGACTATGAACCATCAGATCACTCTATGTCGGGAACATATCGTGACCGTTGGATTTCCTAACTACTAATGCATACTAAAGAAACACACTTTTACCTAATGACACATTAGACCAATTAGATCTTAACTAAATCCTAAGTGTCTAAATATCCTAACATCCCCCCTTAAGAACAACTTGGGATGGGATTGAAGGATTTACAATGTTGACACAAGAGGATAAGGAAGGAGGCATTAGAGCCTATCTCCTATTGTGTCAACATTGTAAATCCTTCAATCCTATCCCAAGTTGTTCTTAAGGGGGGATGTTAGGATATTTAGACACTCGGGAGTTAGTTAAGATCTACTTGGTCTAATGTGTCGTTAGGTAAAAGTGTGTTTTTTAGTGTGTTTCTTTAGTATGCATTAGTATGCATTTGTAGTTAGGAAATCCGATGGTCACGATATGTTCCCAACATAGAGTGATTCGACGATTCATACTCTCCTCGATCTTAACGACCATTGATCTATGGATTAACACCCGATTGGTCCATGATATCTATTTAAAGAGAATGGAGGGTCATTTTCCAATGATCAGTTGTCAGAAACTCTCTTATAAAATCTCTTTGTAATTTTTTTCTTCTGCATTAATAAACTGCTCCAAGTGGTCGCGTTGGCTGGGGTCGTGGATGTTTCCCCGTAGGGGTTTTACCACGTCAAAAAAATGGTGTGTTGATCTTTGATCTGGTTGTGTGAGTGTTTACCTAAGGAGTTCGTCCTATGTTGGAATACATGTATTGTCAAACATGGTATCAAAGCCTGTTTGAAGACCCACTCCTGTTGTAGATTGAGATCGTGAAGCTGAGTTGCTTCATCTCCACTTTCTGTCATTTTCGTACATTTCTAGGATGAGAGTACTATTCCATTTCATCCAGAGCACTCATTTCAGTTAAGAACACTTTTCATTTCACTCGAGAAGGTTTATGTTTTCCCAATATATGGCCATTTCAGTCAGATTCAGAGGTATAAAGCCTGAATATTCATTTTTTTAAATTTTTGTAGAGTATTATTTTGGTTTTATTTCAGTTTTATATTATTTGTTTCCGGGTTTCTACTCTTTTAGATCTGTGTATGCTCTTTTCCCCGCTCCCTATGCAATCTCTTCAAATCAAAAATAGATAGGAAACGGTGCATATTACGGGTAAGCTAACTGAGATCTAACCCTTCAACAACAACAACAACAATCCTCTTACGAAACAATACAATATGTTTTGCTAGACCATTTGGTTAAAATCAATACAATATGTTTTGCTAGACCATTTGCTTAAAATTTTCTCGATTAAGTAAGAGGTCTTGAGTTCAACTCTCTCTTTGTTACTTTTTGAAAAAGTTCATGCTAAAATTGTAAAGTGTATTTCACTTCAAGTATAAAAGTGAATCACTATAAGTAGCTTTAATATTTTATTTTAGAGTTATTTATTTTGCATGAAGTAAATTCATTGTAAAAGTGATCCCCACTTCTCTTTATAAAAGTGGGTCACTTCACAAAGCAACTTACACCACCGCATGGTCCTTTGGTTACCGTTTATGCCATATTTTCGAGATTTTTCTGCCAAAAGATGCCCAATTGTCCAAGAAAAATCCCCCTTATTCATCCTCCATTATCACTGTCAAGGCCAAATAGATCATTTCCATTCTTTGTTACCTGTTAGGCTATTTCTTAGATGAATGGGTAGATGAGCCTATTCTAGGTTTTCTATCTATATTTTCCACAGAAGAAAGAGCCACAATTAAATTTAATTTCAGTCAATTTCTGGATGATAACATTCATGATCAGCTTTTCAGGTTTTCAACTAAGGGAATGTTCTGATATTCCTTAGTCCTGGTTTATATGTTCTTGTTTTTCAGTCAGACAGGTTTCCATGTGCATTTCAGAAATTAAACCAAGAACAAAACCCACAGTCAATGACCTCATGGACCTCATTGGTGAGGAAAAATTCAACAGAATACAGCTTCAAGGACTTCATAGACCAGTTCTATCACCCAGTGGTTTGCATGTTGAACAACAGCATAGAGCCAAGGATTAATGAAGAAATTCAAAGAATCCTTCACCTTTCTGATTTAGCCAAGACAGGGGATTGATATCTATACCAAAACCACACCGAGATAAGAGTGTATGGGTGTGAACTGCCACCTTAAATATTGCCAAAATACCTCCATGTGAGAATTTTTCCATGAGAATACATAAGGCATATGGTGAACTCAAATGACATCCACTTCGTTGCAGCAAAGAAGAAACAATAACTCAGAATCAAGACTCAAATTGGCCCTTTCATCTGCAACAGTAGATCAGTGGGAGAATAAGTAGATAACCTCTTAAAATAGATGAGGTTTACTCAGAGTTCTAGTTGGTCTTATGACTCATTTGGTGTCATCTCATAGCTTAAATTCAAACAAAGGAGCACTCCTTATGCTCACACATAGAAGTCAGAAGTGGAGAAGTATATGAACCAAACAGAATGGCAAGAAAACACCTTGCTAGAAATAGAGGAACAACCTGCCCCTATCACTTCTTCACATACCAACATGCCTCAAAAGAAAACAGAGAAGAGAGAAAGAAAGGAGGTTTATCCTTCAGTCACAGAGGTATCAGCCAGGGACTTCCAAGTTTATAGAAAGAGGGCCAAGACCAATCATGCACCAGACTTTCTCAAGGAAGGAGAAATGCAGTCCACCATAGTCATGGAGGGACCCCACTCTTCATCCTTCTTAGACAGTCAATTCATAGTGTCTACATCATCACCAGCATCTCAAATACAAACAGACACTACTCTGACAGCTGAATCATCTCATGAGAAAATAGAGTCAAATATTTTTGACAAGTACAAATAGATCAAGAAAATAAATGAGCTCCTCAACAACAACACCTATGCTCAGTTTTGGAAGCATACCTCCACTGCTCAACACAGGATGCTATCATCTTTTGACACAGAGAGAGGAAGAATGCAAATGGAATTCTTGCAAGCACAAGTTCCTCATCCTAAAACATCTTCATACTACAAAAATAGTGCCTTTGAGTTTGAGGTAAATGATGTCCATCCAGTGGACCAGATGGATATGCATAGGAAGACAGGAGAGATGATAGTATATACCTTGAAAAACACCTCAATGACTGCTTCAAAGTTGCAGGTTTCCCTAAACAACATTCAATTCCAATTGAAGCTAGAGAAAATATCTTCTTTGGCCAAAGACAACAAAATCAAATCATTAGAAGAATTGGTGTTGAAGATTGGGTATGACCCAACAAATGTCAAGGAAGTAGAGAAGTTATTAAAAAAGAAGAATGTTGATATAGAATCTCTGAGAAAGAAGTTGAGGCTTACAGCTACAAAATATTCACAAGCCAAAGAAGTGGCTGAGACTAAAGGCCACAAAGAAGAAATGTTGAAGCTAATCATGGAACGGAATGCACAAATAAGAGAAATGGAAGCAAAAATGGATAAACTAATAAAAGAAAAGGATTAAAATGTGCAGATGGCTATGATCCCACTGAAGGAATTCCCACTGACAGGAATTAGAACAATAGAAGCATCCACATCAGCAATCCCAGTACAAGTTTCAGATGCATCTGACAAACTTGTAAAATCCATGGAAGACATGTCCATTCAAGGGGAAGAGATCAAGAAACTAAGGGAAGAGGTAAATAAACCGCAGGAGTTGAAGTCAATGTTCCAACCCAGTTACCAAGCAAAGATGCATAAGTCTCAAAGGTTTAGTCAACAATTACAGCAACTACAGAAAGAGATTGTCATGGAAAAAACCTTATCCCAAGCTAAGGAAACTATTTGGTTAGATATCAGCAAGTCAATGTCAGAAATCTGGCCATCCATACAAATCATATTTGAGTAGCATGAATTGGTACAGAAGGCCAGAGGAGCAATTGAGATCATCAAGGAAGAGTTAGGAGAAAGACCCACAGAAGCCAGTGAACATATCAGATTTATGAACTCCAAAAACAAGCAGGAATTAGAAGAACTAGAAATTGAGGACAGAACAGATGCCATCCTTGAGATCAAGAAGGTCCTGACCAAAAAAGGATTGATGTTGAAACTAGAAGAAAATGCCCAAGTGATGGACATAGGTGTGTAGAATTTTTTCAATAAGTTTGAAGTGCTACATAAGAAAGGTCTTCCTAGACTATTAGTACTTAATGACAAACTGATCACTCTATCTGATTACAAATAGAAAATGAGTGTAGTGGAAAAGGACAGTTCAAAGTTTGCAGGGATATAGGGAAGCATTAATGGTAAATATTTCTTGGAGATCACTACAGTTGGAATTGAATATTCAGCATGAGATTAACCATATCTTCATCACTAAGCATACTTTTGCTAAGTATACTAAAATGGATGAGATATACAGGAAGCTACTCAATATTTCTATCCCAGGTAAAAAGAGGTGGGAAGATATATGCACTTTACTTGAGTAGAGACAGTTTTGATGTTCTAGTCAGCATGGAGTAGCCAGCCAAAGTCAAAGAGATGAGTCACCAACCACTTCCACCAAATCAGCACAAAGGATCCAAGCAAATCAATCCCTATATTTTTTATTTTAAAGATCTAGTTACTTAGATATTCCTCCATAATATCCTATTCATTTATGACAAGATCTTATGTAAATAGTTTTATATATACTTCTCTCTTCGAAGTATTGAGGGTTGATTTTTGCACCCAGGAGCTATTGTGTAATTTTTTCAAAGGATTGACCAGTAATAAAAGAGGCTTATTCACGAGATTCTTGTGTCAGATTGTTGGTGATGTCTTTCTCCCTTTGTTAAATTTTTTCTCATTCTCTGTAATCATTTCATGTATTTCCAATTCTAATCATTAAAAGAAAGTCAAAAGAACATAATTTATTTCATATACTCTATCTTTGGTTTTTTAATGATCTGTATGTTTTCATCTGAAACTGAGTGAAGGAATTCTTAATTTCTCCTCAGATTAGTGGACTTTCCCCTCTTGTCCCTCTCATCCATTCCATTTAATCTAAATATATCCAACAGTTTTACTACCCTACCCTGTGGAGAAAACCTTATAAAAATCTGAATCTGATCCTCATCTTTAAGTACAGACCCCATAGCCCAATGGAAACTTAAGCATTCTTTCAGCCAATTATTTCAAACAAACAAACAAAATTTGAACTATCATAACTAGCCTAACATTTTAAAACTCAAACAAATCTAAATCTGATAGAGATATCCCTCTCTGAAGCTGGAAGGGATAGATCCTAGATTCCAAAGTGGTTTGGTAGTTACCTCTGTCAATTTCTTCTACAACCTCCAGAAATTACAGAGTGATAATACAACACTCTTACAATAGAGAAGCCCACACTTCTACACCTTTTGAAACTTGCTTTGGATATCTTCCACCTTCACCCTTGGATGTTTCATATGGACAGCAAGGAAGAGTGAGGGAGGACCTCACAAAAGATGCATTGAGAGAAGAAAAAAATGTTGAGAATATTAGGAAAAATCATTTGCAAGTACAGGAGATGTTGAATAAGTCACAAGAAAAATACATGGCCAAACATGATCAACATAGAAATGAGAATTCAGGCAAAGTGGGAGACAGGGTTTGGTTACAACTAAACAAGGAAATACTACAATTCCCTAGTAATAATATCAAGACTCTGTGATATGGACCTTTCAATATATTGGAGAAGGTGGGAGTTAACACCTACAAACTTAGTCTACCCCCATACATGTGCATTTACTTAGTAGTGAATGTGGAGAATCTCAAAATCTATGAGCCCTCCATGTTGGACTAGGACGAGGAGTAAGTCCTACCTTCCATAGAGGACTTAACATCATATGCTCAGAAAAAGTTGGTAGAGGACACATTTTTGCATAAGAGGTCCAAAACTAGAATATAGGGGCATCATGACCTTTGGCAGTTTGGGTTTAAAGGACAACTTCCAAGAAAATCAAAGTGGTACTCCAGGGAGAAGGTAGAGGAAAAATTTCCTCACCACATTTGGGGAAAAAATCCTCCCTAAATGGGGAGGTATGATCCAGACTAGATCATTATATTATTTTTCATCTATCTGAATGCTTTTAGAGTAGAAAAAATATAGAGGAATCAACTTGCAGGGTCATTTTAATGGTAGGTCCCAGTTTGGAAAATTGGGGTTCGAAACCTTCCAAAACCATTTTGAAACATCAAATGGAATTTTTGGGGGTAAAAAATTTCCTATAATTTTCTTAGATCTTGTGACATTATTCTACACATTGATATCTTTCCAATGGTGAAAAAATTGTATCAATCAAAGCTTGTCTGAAAAAGTTATGTCTCTCGCAAGTTGACCTACGAGTTTGACCACCATGGTACGAGTGGATGCCACACGAACCCCCATTACTCATGCATATGGGGCTATCCACGTATGGAATTTCAAGAAGATTATAGAAGTTCCAAAACCTTATCACAATTTAGGTTTGAGAAAATCAAAGCCCTGCCCCTAGATGGCTATTGGGTGATGTTAAATATTTGGCCGCTAGGAGGAGAAGGGCTTCCATTCTTTTACATTGTATCTTGTTCCATATTTGAGAGTGGTATTTCGTTAGCATAAAAAAGGAGGAGGATTTTGTAGTAGTTATACAATCCATAGTGTCAAACGAAACTCCATAGAGAGTGCCTCTTTCTTTGTACTTGCATTTGAAGAAAAGAGAGTAGAGTGACCTCACCTTCTAGCTGGGTTTTCTCTCGTATTAGGTTTCCTAGGTTATAACTTATTTTTATTTGTGGATGGTGTGTGAGAATTTATTTATGTTCTCTATTTTTTGCATTTCGTCTATTTCATACATTTGAAGAAGAAAACCAATAGTTAAAGAATCTAAGATCTAAAGGAAATTAACATTCATAGTAAAGATTTCAGTATTTTATTAGATCTATTGTGATGAATTGTCTAGTGGAATGTCTACGGTAGTTTACAGATCAATTCTTGAGTGTGATATTGTTCAAATATTTGTAGTCGATACACATTTGCCAAGTCCCATCCTTCTTGGGTACTATGATGATGGGTGACCCACAAGGTGAGGTGCTTGGTCGAATTACTTCTTTCTCCAACAGCTACTGCAAATGTTTCTTCACTTTGTCTATTTCTAGAATAGACTGTTTATACGACCCAATGTTTTGTAATGGGGATTCAAGAAACAAGTGTATCTCATGCTCCACTTCCCTCTCAGGTGGAATCCCTCTAGGCTCTTCGAACACTCCTTTGTATGCCTGCAACAACTCCTTCAATTTATGTTTCTGATCTTTTCTAAAACCCTCTAGGGATGCCTTTACTCTTACAGATTCATCCCCTAGTTGACTGTCTCTCAATAAATTCAATGCATACTTCTTGCTAAATCCGATCAATTTTTTGGCTTGGTTAGCACTTACTAGAGAGATATTTGATTTGCCTTTGTGTGCATTAATGATGTAAGACTTCCCATCCTTGATCATGCAATATTGGTTTTCTCTTTGCATGAATATTTTATCCCCCATATACATGTAAAGGATTATAAATACTACACCACACATATAAAGGGGTACTACATTAACTCCACAATTTATTAACAAAATCTACACTTGCAAACTTGATCTTACATTGTTTAGTGACTTTGATCTATGCATTCTTATTCACTCATCCTAATGGATGTGGGATAGGATGGTAATGAACCTCCAACCTAATCTTGTTGACCAAATTCTCTACTACGAGGTTTTCGTATGAGATGGAATTGAATAGAGAACCTACCTTGTTATTTTTCACCTAGTTGCCTGAATCCTTACCTAGAAGGTTCTTCTTCTTGACATCCTTCTTACAGTATTTTGGATTCAACTTTGGATGTAGCTTCCAACACTTTTCTTTTATGTGACTATCAATATTTTAATGGTTACAGTGGTTGTTTGTATCCTTGCATTAATGTGTAGTGCTTGTCATCTTCTTGTATTTTCCTTTCCACTTCTTCTTCCCCTCCTTGGAAACATACTGGTGGTATTTATATTTTGAACCATTTGGTCATCCTTTATTATGTCCTATGTTCTCTAAATACTATGCTTTCACATAGGCCTCATCAATGGTCCTTGGTTTTAAGAGTATCGCTTGCTTTCACAAATGACTATGTAGACACCCCAAATACTTGAGGAGTACATATGGGTTCTTAGGAGAGATACCCAACATGATTGACATCTTCCTGAATTTGGTGGTGTACTCCTCCACACTCTTCACTTGTGTCTTCCTGAAGTGATGCCAATGGATCTAGTAGTCCTCTACATACCCAATAGTGTATAGCTAAGACTTCATGAGGGTTTTAAAATCCTCACACTTAGTTACTGGGGGATCACCCTGTTAGACAACTG
>SNQJ01S0000596.1:457777-488322 GCA_010110895.2 Picea sitchensis
TAGATCTAGATTGAATAAATTAATCTCCAATTTACTTAATATATTGACCAACATGTCAATTAGGTTTAGCCCGAGTGGTTTGTGTTGAGGGGTGTTTTCCCCCACCTGGGTTCGATTCCCGCAAGTGACATGTTGAGCTCTTAAATGAGCAAGTTATCGAAAAAACATCGGATTTCTACAAAATCTAGTTTACCTCGGGTACCATCCTCGAAATGAGGGGAAGTGCCCAACGGGTTTACCCAGGCTATATCCCTAGTAAAAACAAATTAAAAAAAAAATGTATATATATATATGATTTATATAGTTTATTGCAGGTGGTATTTGGAACTTTCAAGTTGATTTGATGAACTTTCACACAATAAAATATTATAAGGTTATGCAAAACAAAATTGGATAATATTCAAACGGAGGATATCAACCACCGAATTTTGGTAGAAGAAATATAATCTCACACTTCGGGAAAGGAGAAGGAAAAACATAATTGTTTAATAATCATCAATTTTTTTAAGATTTTAAAATAGTGACAACTATCTATAACCAATATAAAATGAATTGTTAATCAATCTCAATATTTTGCACTTACCATTCAATTCCTAAGTTTCGCAAGTGGAAGGGATAACCTACCTAAAATAAGAATTGAGAACCAATATCAATGATATGGGTCGGCCCAGTCTTGGTATGAGGATGCTCATTGAAGAGGAAAAAATTTGATTATTTTCCCGGTGAGGTAGCAATTAATGGATACCTCAACTTGGAGCCAAGATGAGAATCATGAAACTCTAACATGGATCCCTAACTATTCAAATTTGAGGCAAGTTGATAAGTAGTGGTCCATTCAAAAAAGTGGCATTCACTTGGCTTACCTTAATTGGTCCTTCCTACGGTCCTAATATGAATGATTTCCACATCGACTATGCAAAGGATGTTTTCACGTGGTGCATAAAGTGTTGGGTTTGGTAAAGAAGAGTGTATTCCATTAGTCATAGTGTACTATGTCAGATATGACTTGTGCAATGATCAAACGTGGAGAAAGAGGATTATAGGTGGTGTGAAGAGTGTAAGTGCCTGACTGAAATGGGAGATCTCCTACTCTTGAAGGGCATTGTTATGCTCTCTAAAGTAGGAAATGGAGAAAGGTTGGGGTAATGGGGAAGCAATGCATTGCTACTTATCTTGTCTCATTTCCATGTTCGATCATGTTGGTTTGATTTCAAGTTTCCTTTTATGTATAACAACTTGGTTTGTTTTTTCTTCTGTATTGGTTCCCTATCAGGCCTAGGGAGGCAAAAATGTCTATCCATAGTAGAGCATAAATATGTGGGACAACTTGGGGGGGTCCATCTTTGGCTACCCTCTTTGGGTGGGAGGTTGATATCCTGATTTTGAATACTTCCCCCCATTATCAGCATTTTCTCTCGATCCCTCATTGTAGCTTTCCATTTGTAGAGTACTATTATCAAGTCCTACATTAGTGCATAAGTTCAAAGTAAACATCTCCCTAACTCCAATTGCAATAAGAAAATAAATTTCCAATTGTTCCCTCATCTACTTTAGCATAGTAGTTTCTTCTTATTCTTGTAGAAACTCTACATATAATAAGGTGACTTAAGGATCTCAAATAATGCTTATTGTGATTATGAACATCTTAATTTGTTGCAAATTGTCAGGCCAAGTATGGAAGAAATCTTAAATCCACACTTGTGTGATTGCATTAATGTGAAACTCAATAAATATACAAATCAATGATTGTTGGTCTTCCCTAACGGGTGACTCTTCCTATCACCTACGACTCTTCATATTTACAATAATTTTATAAGTAACGTAGTCCCGAGGATTATGTGTCCAACATTCCCCCCCTTAATATGAAGGGGTGTTTGTGAGTCCAAGCATCATTCTGACTTTTCAATTTTTTCTCTTCCAAGTGCTTTAGTGAAGATGTCCATAATTTTCAAGTTTTATACTATACTGGCTCTGTTAGGGTTTGGAGAAACAACAAGCTACGGTTTGATAGTCGCGGTCACAACAGAGGACAAAATGGTTACCAAAGGGGGTAGTAATGGAACCCCCTCATACAAGTAGGTAGTGGTGGATGGGGGGGAAGGCCCACGAGGCATATGTTTCAAGGAACCAGTGACAAGCACCTCGGGATCAGGGCCGGAAAAGAATTAGGAAAGAAACCAGGAAAAAAGGGATCGCATGGGGGAAGAATCTAGAGAAACCCATAATGATGCCCAAGAACCAGCGAACCCCAATGGGGTAGAAGGGTGCAACCTGTGTAACCCTAAGACAATATTGATACCCAAGGTGATACTGGAAGACCCACAAATGCAACACGGACTAGATGAAGATGCATGCACTAATTTTCAAGTTCATGGGTTTATGGCCCATAGAAAGAATGATGCGCAACAAGATAAAATATCAATGGAAGCCAAGCGGAGAAGTGGATCTCCACCTGGGGTTGAAAGGCTTCTTCACAACAGTATTCATGAACCTGGAGGATAGGGATAAATTATTTGAGGGGGGTCCATACTTCCACGCCTCAGCAGGACTGTACATGCAGCCATGGAAGGAAAACTTCTCCCCAGAGAAAGAAACCTTCAAAAATGTACTCGTCTTGTTGAGGCTTTACTCCTTGCTACTAGACTATTGGATTCCATCCACCTTCGAAGCAATTGGGAACAAACTTGGAAAATATGTGAAGACGTCAGAAGCAACCCTAAAAGGGAGATATACATCCTATGCAAGGATCTACATAGAGATGGATGTTTTGAGGGCACTCCCAGAAGCCATAAGCCAGGAATTCAGGGATGAGGAATGGATACAAAGCATCGACTACGAGAAGATCCCATTTAGATGCAGAAGATGCCATGAACATGGACACATAATCTGAGAATGTCCTCTCAATAAACAACAAGAACCAGAAAACACCAAAATACAGCAGGATGAGGATGGGTTTATAAAGCCAAACCACAGAAACAGAGCAAACAAGAAACCAACTAAAGCCCCAACAGGAGGCAACCCAGAATCCAGGACTAGAACAGAAGGGTGGGACAAGATCAAAAAAGGGGAAGAAGGAGGAAAGGAAAAGGCAAAAGCTAAAGAATCTATGGAACAAGCAACAAATGAGAACATAGATAGTCCAAGAAATAAGATGGAACAGGGGGGTAGCACAACTCCTATGGACGGAGAAACCAGAGATTCCAACACCCCCATGCAGGAGGCAGACGCAGACGCAGAAATGACACCAAGCGAGGTAGGTATGGAAGATCATGATCTCAAAGATATTGTGGAAAGGGAAGGAATAGATCTCCCGAACATACTAGAGCAATGGAAAAGGCAGGGTGTAGACAATGTACCAGCGGAGCAACTAGATCATATCCAATACCTCTTTCTCCTAAGGGAGGAAGAAAAATCCATAGGGCTCAAGCGCACGCACGGGGAGATAGGACACCTAGGAATAAAATCAAGTGAGGGACAACCACAACTCTCACCCAAGCAAGCGAGAAGGAAGAAAGGAAGGAAATCAAATAGCGTAGCCCTAAAGGAACTAGGAGCTTTGTTGATAAACTCAGGTAAAATCAAAAAGCTCTTTCCCAACGCCCCCCCACATGTTTAAATGAATATTATAAAAAGGAATATAAGAGGCCTAAACATCCCACGAAAGAAAAGAATCCTTAAAAATAGATTGAGGAAGGAACAACTGGACCTTTGTTTCATCCAAGAGACAAAATGCATTGTAGACAGAATGGAAACAATCAACAAAAAACAATGGAGCAAGTACAAGATGTTGGCTATTGAAGGACAACAAATGGTAGATGGTATTCTCACTTTGTGGAACCCACAAGTGGTGAATCTACTAGAAGTCGAAGCCACCAGACACACACTTTCAGTTAACATGCAAATCATAGGTAACATGGAGGTGATTCCATGCACTAATGTGTATGGACCCCAGATGTTGGAGGAAAAGAGAAGAATGCTCCTAGACCTAGAAAACCTAAAATCCCATTCCAGCAACCTCCACTGGATCCTGGTAGGGGAATTCAACATCATCGTGACACTTGCAGAGAAAAAAGGAGGCACCAGGAGATTGGATAGAGATGCAAAATACTTTTCAACTTTCATTGACACAATGGAGATGGTGGACATCAGAACAAGTAATGGCCAATTCACCTGGAATAACAAATAGATAAATCAACATCAGGTAGCGACAAGGCTAGACATATTCTTGGTGTCGGAGTCCATCATTTTGCAGGGTTTAACTTTATACTGCAGCATCCTTCCCTAGGGGGTTCTTACCACTAGCCAGTCCAATTGGAAGCAAACTTCCAAAACACACCGAAGAATAGACCTTTCAGATTTGAGAAATTTTGGATTGAACATCCCACCTTCAAGGAGAACATCAACCAATGGTGGCGGGAGGAACAACCAGAGCAAGGAACAAGGATGTTCAAACTATATAAGAAACTCAAGTACATCAAACACAAACTCAAGGAGTGGAACAAGGAAATCTTTGGAAACATAAACCAAGAGAAAAAAAATATTGAAGACAGAATGAGGAAACTCCAGGAAATATGCATAGACAAGGGCTATACAGAGGATTGGAAAAGGGTAGATATTCAAATTACCCAGGAATGGGAAGCAAGATGCCAGCAGGAAGAGACTCTATGGTGCCAAAAGTCTAGAATCAGGTGGCTAAAGGAAGGAGAGAGGAATACCAAGTTTTTTCATAGAACAACCATTTCTAGAAGAACCCACAACAAAATCCTTAAAATTCGGGATCAGGATGGGATCGAGAGAGAATCCCACAAGGAGATTGAGGATATACTAGTAAACTACTTCCATGGGATAGCCCAGGAACCCAACCAAGACTGAATGGAGCCATAAAAAGGATAGCTTAGCACATCCCCGGCTAGTTACCGAGGAAAAACATATCAATCTAAACAAACTTATTGCTAAGGAGGAAATTGACCAAGTTGTCCAAGAGATTCCCAACGGAAAATCCCCTGGTCCAGATGGTTTCACAATGGAATTCTTCAAAGTTTGCCTCCATTCTAAAAGTGCTAAATGCCACAATGATTACTCTAATCCCCAAATAAAATGAAGCAAGGACCCCAGACCGCTACAGACCCATAGATTTATGTAATGTGATTTACAAGATAATCTCCAAAGTCATAGCCAATAGATTGAAACCTCTCCTACCCACATTGATCTCATAAGAACAAGTGGGTTTCGTAGAAGGGTGACAAATTTTGGACAACATCATCCATGCCCATGAGCTGATACACACACTGAAATTCCATAGGAGAGGGGGGCTGATAATCCAACTTGACCTAATAAAGGCTTATGACAAAATTAGTTGGCACTATATAGTCAAGACTTGGGAAGCCTTTGGCTTCGCACAACACTGGATCAACTGGATTTTCAGCTTAGTCTCAACAACAAGTTACTCACTCTTAATAAATGGAGCCCTAACCAAACCCTTTTGGCCTTCAAGAGGCATCAAAAAAGGAGACCCGATATCTCCCTTCTAGTTCATTTTGATGATGGAAGGACTCAGTAGAAGCATTAAAAGCGCAACAGCAACAGGAGAAATAACAGGCATCAAACCTTTCGAAAACTTCCCTACATCCACGCACCAACAGTTCATTGATGACACCTTACTCCATGGCACACCCATGGTAAAGGAAGAAAAATCCTATAAAATAATCTTAGAAGAGTTCAGGGAAGCCTCGAGAGCGGAGATCAATCACTCCAAATCCATGATCTACTTCTTCAATACCAACCCTGCAATTCAAAGAAACTTGGAAAACATTTTGGGGTTTGAATGAAAAATACTCCCAATGAAATACTTGGGAATACCCCTGATGGAAAGAGCATGCAAAATTGCAACGTGGGAAGGAGTGATCAACAAACTACAGGACAGGGTGAAAAACTGGACTTACAGATCCCTCAACCTAGCGAGGAGACTTATCCTAACCAAAGAGGTTCTGCAAGCAATTCTGACCTATATGATCTCAGTGTTTCCCGCTCCCAAAGGAATCTTACAAAAAATAGAGCTATCCAAAGGGACTTCCTATGGTGAGGAGTGGAAAATAATAAAAAATGGGCCTTGGTGGCCTGGGAGAAGGTGTGCAAACCAAAATGAAAAGGAGGTCTGGGGTTACATGTAATATCCCCAAGGACGAGCCATGTTGTAATCATGTTTATGAATTTTAAATCATGTTTTGTAGGTTGGTGAGCCGAGTATTGATAAGTTGGTAGGCTTATGTGTTTATTAGACTAGAGAGCATAAGTGTTAAAGGCCAGGAGCCTGTTTTTGTATATGTAATATGCAGAACATTAATAAAGATTAAACATCGTTGTGTGCAAACCGACCACGAAGAAAGAGTGGTGGGGGACTAGGCTTCCACGAGGTGGGTAAGGGAAAAGGAGTTGAAAGGTTGGAAAGAGAGGATAAGTGTTGAGCCTAGGGGCTAAGCTTAGGGGCTTAAGTCCTTAGGAATAATAATTTATTATTATTCCAAAAGCTATGTGAAATGTATGTTCTTTTTTATCCTAAGTTCTTGGAAGGGGGAACGTGTGCAAAAGGGAACTCATGTCGATGGAGCACATGTAGCCTCATGGGAAACATGTGTTGGCCTAGGCAATTTAACCGAAGAATTGAGCCAAGATGGGGATTCTTCCCCCATTCTACCATCTGTTGTCTGAACCGAGGGATCTCTACGTCTGAGTTCTGTAATCCTCACGCAACTCTGAAACTCGAAGCCTGTGATGTTTTCTTGAGAAGTCGATACATCCTCTGCCCAAACTTTTGAGTATGTGTTCGAACTCTACGTGAATTGCTTGTCACGCATCCTGAAACCAGTGTTACCTAAACCATGTTGTGTCTTAGTGACCTGTTGTCGTTTCCTGTTTCCACACCCCGTTTTTCTGTTGCTGTTGCCCCCTGTGAGTTTAACCAAGTTGTTGTCATTGTTGTCATCCTGAACTTGAGGGAATTGATTTGGAAACTGGTGGAAGAACCGGGCTGTCAGGATCGTGGTAGAAGAGGCAGGTTGTCAGACCTGTGAGAAACTCTCTCTAGGTGAGGGAGTCTGTTGGGGAAGTGGTTTTCTTCCAGAGAGATTCCAGCACCAACTACAGAGCTCTAATAATTCCTGATCCAGCCTATTGTTGAGGCCCAGAGGGGAGGTGAAGCATCGATGGAATTTGGTTGTGAAGGTGTATACTCCCAGGCGGAACAGGCATTTGGGGAATGAGAGTCCGTGAGTAGTGGGCGTAAGAAGGCTCCTGGAGAGAATCCTTCTGGTTGCTCTATGTAGTTTTTATGTAATCTCAGCCTAGTCTAGGATTCCCTTAACTTGGGTGGAGCTTAGTCCCAGCTCGGGGGTGACCCACTGCTGAGCATGATGAGCATAATGTTCTAAGGCTAGGAGGTTTGTGGAAGGTCTGCATGTGGTTGGTGGAGTTACTACAGTTTCAAAGATATGTATATGCATGTGTTTTTAATGCATGTTTGTGATGCATGCAATATTATCATGTATTTTGTTGCAATGATATTACTGTTGATTCCATTAATTATGTATGTTAGTAGTAATTATATGTTTAATTTGTTAAGCCATTTAACTTCATTTAAGTGCATACTACATAAGTATGAGAATGTTTCCGTGTAGTAGAATTTCCCAGCAAGTGGGTTGATGGTCAGGGATGTTACAATATGGTATCAGAGCACAAGGTTTCAACGTTGAGCCTAGATGGGTCGAATAAGTGGTCTTTGGACCAAAGGTTTCGAGAGGAAATTGTGTCTGGAGGACTAATTTTGAACCTTAGAATGTTTCTGAGTGCCAAGGGGTTACTTGGTCGTGTGTGAATCTCAGGAGGAGTAGCAGTGAAATAAAACCGCAGCCGGGCGTGGCATTTAACCACGGAGAGAGAGAGAACTCAACACTTGGGGTGTTGGAGCGGTAGGATCTATTTGGAAAAAGGAGAGCCCTTTATGACAGTCATATCTGGAGAAGGTGCAGGGAGGATATCCGAGAAGCCTTTCGGGAGTTCGGATGTCGGAAAAAGCGGGGTGCATTGAGGCACAAACCCCTGAAACCCGAAACTCTGAAGTCCTGAGAAGATATACACCATAGATCTGGGAAAAATATCTCGACCGTTGGATTGAGTAGAAGAGCAAAGGGCAATTTCGGGAGTTCAGTTGTCGAGAGAAGTGGGATGTGTTGATGCACAAACTCTCGAAGCCTGAAATTGTGAAATTCTAAAGAGTTGAAGTAGTGGGTCGGGTTGACGTCACTTGGATGGGTGTGGACCCATGGGATGTGTGCCACGTGCCAGTGGGCCCCAAAGAAAAAAGTAGATGCAGTGGGGCTGGAGGGCGTCACCTAGGGTGACATGGACCTTCTTAAAAGAAACATGTGTCACCACCTTGGTTGGTGACAACTGTGTTGTGGGCCCGGTAGCTAGAAAGGTCGGAAGTTCAGAAGTCGAAAGTTGGAGAGGGAAGCGAGTGTGAGAGCCTCCAGGACCGAAATCCCAAAACCATGAAACCCGAAACCCCAAAGTTTCGATTAGAGGACCTTGAGATCTAGCGCTTGGTCACTGTAATATCCCTAAGGACGAGCCCTGTTGTAATCATATTTATGAATTGTAAATAATTTTTGTAGGCTGGTGTGTCAAGTATTGATAAGCTGGTGGGATTATGTGTTTATTAGGCCGGAGAGTCTAAGTGGAAAAGGCTAGGAGCCTATTTTTGTATATGTAATATGCATAACATTAATAAAAATATAAACATCGTTGTGTGCAGACTGACCACGAAGAAAGAGTGATGGGGGACTAAGATTCCACAAGGTGGGTAAGGGAAAAGGGGCTGAAAGGTTGGAAAGAGAGGCTAAGTGTTGAGTCTAGGGGCTAAGCTTAGGGGCTTAAATCCTTGGGAATAATAATTTATTATTATTCGAAAATCTATGTGAAATATAGGCTTTTATCCTAAGTTCTTGGAAAGGGGAAACGAGAGCAAAAGGGAACGCATGCAACCTCACGGGCGACATGTGTCGGCCCTGGCACATGCAATTTAACCCAAGAGTTGATCTGTGATGGGGTTTTCTTCCCCATTCGGTCATCCGCTGTCTGAACCGAGGGATCTTTGCGTCTGATTTCTGTGAAGCTGTTACACCTCTGTTTGAACCGTCGAGTTTGTGTTTGACCTCTACGTGAATTGTTTGCCATGCATCCGGCAAACATGAGTTACCTAAACTGTGTTTTGTTTTAGTGAGTTGTTGTCATTTCCTGTTTCCACACCCCGTCTTCCTATTGTTGTTGCCACCCATGAGTTAATCCAATTTGTTGTTGTTAATGTCATCCTGAACTTGCGGGAATTGATTTGAAAACTGGTTAAAGAACTGGGTTGTCAAACCCATGGTAGAAGAGGTAGGTTGTCAGGCCTCTGAGCAACTCTCTCCAGGTGAGAGAGTCTATTGGGAAGTGGTTTTCTTCCAGAGTGAGTCCAGCACCAGCTATGGAGCTCTGAGAATTCCTGGTCCAGCCTGTTGCCGAGGCCCAGAGGGGAGGTGAAGAACCGATGGACTGTGCTTGTGAAGGTGTATACTCCCAGGCGGAACAGGCATGTGGGGAATGAGATTCCATGGGTAGTGGGTGTAAGAAGGCTCCTAGGAAGAATCATTCTAGTTGCTCTGTGCATTTTTTATGTAGCCTCAGCCTAGTCTAGGATTCCCTTGCCTTGGGTGGAGCTTAGTCCCAGCTCGGGGGTGACCCACTGTTGAGCGTGATGAGCGGTGAGGTCTAAGGCTGGGAGGTTCATGGAAGTTCTACACGTGGTTGGTGGAGTTACTACAGTTTCAAAGATAAGTATATGCATGTGTTTAAGTTCAATTAAAATGCATGTCTATGATGATTGCAATATTATCATGCATTCTGTTGCAATGATGTTTACTGTTGATTCTATTAATTATGTATGTTAGCAGTAATTATAAGTTTACTCTGTTAACCCATTTAACTTCATTTAAATGCATACTACATAAGTATGAGAATTTTTCTGCGTAGTAGTGTTGTCTGGCAAGTGGAGTCATGGTCGGGGACGTTACAACATGGTATCAGAGCCCAAGGTTTCAACGCTGAGCCTAGATCGGCTGGACAAGTGGTCTTTGGACCCAAGTTTTCAAGTGGAAATGGTGTTTGGAGGAACCAATTTCGAACCTTAGATTGTTTCTCAGTGCCAACGGGTTACATTGGTCGTGTACGAAGCTCAGGAGAAGTAGCGGAAGAATAAAACCGCAAACGGTGTGGTATTTAACCGCAGAGAGATAGAGAACTCAACACTTGGGGTGTTGGAGCCGTAGGATCTGTTTGGAAAGAAGGGAAAAACCTTTATGATCGTTAGATCCGGAGAAAATGTCGTGAGGATATTCGATAAGCCTTTCGGGAGTTCGGTTGTCGGGAAAAGAGGGGTGCACTGAGGCACAAACCCCTGAAACCCGAAACTCCAAAGTCTCGAGAAGATCTACACTGTAGATATGGGAAAAAATATCTCGACCATTGGATCAAGCAAAAGAGTAGGGAGTAATTTCAAGAGTTTGGCTATTGGTAGAAGTGGGATGCGCTAATTCACAAACTCTCGAAGCCCGAAATCGTGAAATCCCGAAGAGTTGAAGTAGTGGGTCAAGTTGACGTCACCTGAATGGATGTGGACCCGTGGGATGTGTGCCACATGCCAGTGGGCCCCAAAGGAAAAGTAGACACAGTGGGGTCGGATGGCATCACCTGAGGTAGTGTGGACCTTCTTAAGTACACCACATGTCACCACCATAGTTGGTGAAAGTTGTGTTGTGGGCCCGGTGGCTAGAAAGGTCAGAAGTTCGGAAGTTGAGAGATGGAGAGGGAAGCGATTGTGAGAGCCTCCAAAACCGAAACCCCAAAACCCAAAACCCCAAAGTCCCAATTATAGAACCTTGAGATCTAACGCTTGGTCACGAACCATGGTCACATGGGTTTGGAAACTGAAGAGAAAAGGGCTAAGGCCTTAGTGCACTACATATCTGAGAAGAGCTCAGAAAATTCATGGAAACTGAACATCTTCTTGAATCAAGTTGTTTAAGAATGTTGTGGGATTTGTTAAGGAATAATGACCTGAAAAATTTTGGTTGTCTGCATGTTGTGTTTGCAGAAGTTTAACGAGTGTCAGAACCATTTAGAGTTGCCACAGAGGGCAAAGAAATGGGGAAAGCACAAAATACTTCTAGTTCAGAGAACGAAGCTAAAGGGATGGATGTTCATTTGGGAGTTGAAGGATCGAACTCCAATGGCCATGGAGAAGAGATAGATAAGGAAGGAAACATAAGGAATACCATTGAAGGATTGAAAAATATGCCCAAACTCACCGAGCAGATAGCAGAAAGATCAGAAAAACTCAGGAAAAACAAGGAGAATTCAACATAAAGTTGTTAAAGAGTTTGGAGAGAATAGAAAAGAAGTTGGATAAGGACAGTGAATCGAGCAGAACTGGGAGTCACCAGAATTCTGAGGGAAGAAGGTCAATGAATGTGGGTAAACACTGTCATCACTCCTAAGGTCGCTCCAAGAGAAGGACACACAGTAGTTCCAACCCATCTCCTACCAGAAAGCAAAAGAGATCTGGAGTGGATGAATTGAAGGGAGAGATGAACAAGATTAAGCCTCTTACGTTTGATGGAGAACATTAGAAGGAGGAAGACATGAAAACATGGTTGCTTGGTATGAGGAAATACTTCCAACTATAGAATTATTCCTCTCATGCGGAAGGAAGAATTGCAATGTATCAACTGAAAGGAAAAGCATCCATGTGGTGGGATCAACTTGTGCAGGTGCAGCACATTAGAGAGAAATATATCACTTGGAAGGAATTCAAGAGGTATTTTGAGAAGAAGTATTTGACTAAGAGATATTATGACAGAAATATGAAAGAGTTCTTTGAACTCAAGCTAGGCAGCATGACCATTGATGAGTATGAACGTATGTTTTTGGAATTGTTTAAGTATGTTTCGTTCATCAAAGAGGAAACTGTCAAGATTCAAAGGTACTTGAGTGGACTACCATCTTCCATTGGGGACAAGATCTAGTATGATGACCCTAAGACCATGGAAGAAACGATAAGAAGAGCGAAATTCTTATATGAGCAACAAAGAGAAAAGCTTACCTTTCGGAAGGCTTGGGATGACCAGAAGAAGTTTAAGAAAGAGCAGAGGCAGAAGGGAAACAAACCTCCCTTTTTCAGAAATAGTCCTCAAGGAAAACTATCGTTTAGCGACCCAATAATGGTTGAAGTAGGGGAACAAAGGCCAAGATAGACACCCATATTTCAGTGTTGGGGTTGTCAGGGAAACCATAAGTACATAGATTGTCCCCACAAAAATGGAAAAGTGAGAGTTGTTCATAATGTTCATCAAGTTGAAATGGTGGAGGACATGGGTAGTAGAATGTCGAGGATCTATGCAGCCCTGGACAACAAGAAAGCTAAATTTCAGTCACACATGATTGAAGTAGAAGGTATGATAAACAACCAACCATTTTCTATTTTAATTGATTCAGGGGCTATCCATAGTTATGTAGATCCTAGAGTGGTGGAAAGTTTGCATTTGTTGAGAAGAAAACATGAAAAGTCTTGGTTAGTGCAGTTGGCTACAGGAACCAAGAGAAAAGTCACTGAGTAGTTTAACTCCTGTCTAGTGGACATGAATGGACTTAGCACAAAGGTTTAATTGAATATTTTGCCTTTAGGGTCTTATGACTGTCTAATTGGGATGGATTGGTTGGACTAGCACCATGCCATCTTGGACTATCATAACAAGGAATTCACTTGCCTAGATTAGGAAGGGAATCGGAAAACAGTCCAAGGAATTCCCAGAATTGTTGCTATCAGAGAAATCTCAGCAATGCAGCTAAAGAAGTGCTACAGAAAAGGCTGTCAATTATTTGCAACTCATGTGGAGGAAACACCTAAGGATAAGGTGTCAAGTATTGGATATTATGTGGAGCTAAAGGAGTTTGAAGATGTATTTCAAGAGGTACCTAGATTACCCCCGAAGAGAGATATTGATTTCTCTGTAAACTTGATGCCTAGAGTAGCTTCAGTGTCAAAAGCTCCTTATAGAATGAGTACGCCAGAGCTAAAAGAGTTGTGATTGCAACTTGAAGAGCTTCTGAAAAACAAGTACACACGCCCAAGTGTGTCACCTTGGGGAGCCTCGGTCTTGTTCATGAAGAAGAAGAATGGAACACTGAGATTGTGTATCGACTTTAGACAATTGAACAAAGTGACTATAAAGAACAGGTATCCTTTGCCGAGGATTGATGACCTCTTCGATCAGTTGAAGTATTCAAAGATATTTTCTAAGGTATACCTCAAGTCAGGATATCACCAGGTAAGGATAAAGGATGAATACATCAGCAAGACCACCTTTAGAACAAGGTATGGTCATTACGAGTTCACAGTGGTGTCGTTTGGGTTGTCGAATGCACTCATTGTTTTTATGTTTCTGATGAATGGTGTATTAGGGACTATCTAGACAAGTTTTTCATAGTCTTCCTGGATGACATTCTGGTGTATTCCAAGTCGGAGGAAGAGCATGAGTAGAATCTGAGGATGGTGTTGCAGGTGCTAAGATAGCACTAACTATATGATAAGTTGAGCAAGTGCTCATTTTATCAGGAGCATATCCATTACTTGGGACATATTATCTCGAAGGATGGGATAGTTGTATACCCTTATAAGATTGAGGCCATTAGAGGATGGTCAGCGCCAAAGAACGTGACAGAAGTTAGATCCTTCATGGGATTAGTTGGTTATTATAGAAGTTTTATCGTAGGGTTCTCGAGGATAGCTCACCCTATCACTTCCTTGCAAAGGAAGGAGAAGAAGTTTCAGTGGACAGAGAATTGTGAGAAAATCTTTCAACAATTGAAGCAATTGTTCACCAGTGCTCCAATATTAAGGATTGCAGATCCAAACGAAGATTTCATGGTGTGCACTGATGCGTTCAAAGAAGGACTCGGGGCAGTCCTCAGTCAGAATGGGTTAGTATTTTTTTATGAATCCATAAAGTTGAAAGAGCATGAAAGGAACTATGCCACTCATGATTTGGAGTTGGAATCCATAGTACACACTCTAAAGAAGTGGAGGCATTACCTCATGGGAAGGAGGTTCGAACTGAGAACAGACCATAATGGTCTGAAGTATTTGTTCGATCATCCAACCTTGAACGCTAGGCAGAGTAGGTGGTTGGATTTTCTCTGTGAGTATGATTTTGATATCAAGCATATCAAAGGGAAGGATAATAAAGTGGTTGATGCACTCAGCAGTAGAGTACATGAGTTACATGATACAGCCATTAGCATGTACCGAACTTATATTAAAGGAATAATTTTGGAGGATGCAAATACCGATTTGCAGTACAGGGATTTGGTAGCAAAGCTACAGCAAGACAAGATGCCACAGAAAGAGGAAAATTATAAATTGGAAATAGATGGAACACTTATGTACAAGAACAGAACTTATATACCTAATTTCCAGGACTTGAAATGTATGATTTTGCATGAAATGCATAATGTGCCTTATGCAGAGCAACCTAGATATCAGAAAATCATGGAAGAAGTCAAAAGCCATTATTTCTGGCCAGATATGAAGAAGGATATTGTTGAGTACATCTCCATATGTATGGAGTGTCATAAGGTTAAAGTTGATCACAGACACCTAGCAGGGTTGCTGCAACCCTTACCCATTCTTGAGTGGAAATGGCAGGTAGTGACAATGGACTTCATCACATGATTTCCCAGAACATGCAAGCAGCATGATACAATTATGGTGGTGGTGGACAAGCTTACGAAAGCTGCCCATTTCATTCCGTTAAAGACTACTCACAAGGCAGCGGATGTTGCAACCATATTTGTGAGGGAAGTAGCATGATTGCATGGAATCCCTAAGACAATTGTGTCTAACAAAGACCTCAAATTTATGGAACTGGTTGTTCAAAGGATTGGAAACAAAGCTGAACTTTAGCACAGCTTATCATCCTGAGTCTGATGGACAGACAGAGAGGGTGAACAGAGTAATAGAAGAGATATTGAGGATGTACGTGATGGACAAACCATCGAAATGGGAAGACTACATGCATTTGGTAGAATTCGCCTACAACAATGGGTATCAAGCATCGTTGAAGATAATCCCATTTGAAGCACTTTATGGACGAAAGTGTAATACTCCAGTAAGTTGGGATAGTCCAGCTGATAGGGAAGTAGTTGGACCAGATTTTCTCAAGGAAATGGAAGAACGAATGCTAAAAATTAAGCAGAATTTGAAAGTTGCCCAAGACAGGAAGAAGAGTTATGATGATAAGAACAGAACCCACAAAGAATTTAAAGTGGGCGATCATGTTTTCCTGAAAGTAAAAGCCAATAGAAGTTCCCTGAAGCTGGCAAACTGCACCAAGTTGGAAGCCAAATTTTGTGGGCCACTTGAAATCCTAGAAAGGATTGGGCCAGTTTCATATATGCTTTCATTACCTGCATCCATGAATGTACATAATGTGTTTCATGTTTTGTTGCTTAAGAAATATATACCTGATGCTAATCATGTAATTGATTGGAATGTGATTCAGGTGGAACAAGAAAGTGTCATGCAAGTGCATCCTATGCACATATTGGACCGGAAAAACAAGTAGCTCTGGAATCGAGCCATAGGGCTTGTAAAGGTTCAGTGGACCTGGTACGGTCTTAAGGACGCGACTTGGGAACATGAAGATGCTATGCGGGAAAAATACCCGCATATTTTTGAATATTTTGGAAATCTTGTTGATGTTGTGTAAAATTTGCACTGAGGACAGTGCAAAAATAAGGGGAGGAGATTGAAATATCCCCAAGGACGAGCCATGTTGTAATCATGTTTATGAATTGTAAATCATTTTTGTAGGCTAGTGAGCCAAGTATTGATAAGTTGGTGGGATTATGTATTTATTAGGCTGGAGAGCCTAAGTGTCAAAGGCCATGAGCATGTTTTTGTATATGTAATATGTAGAACATTAATAAAAATATAAACATCGGTGTGTGTAGACCGACCACGAAGAAAGAGTGATGGGGAACTAAGCTTCCATAAGGTGGGTAAGGAAAAAGGGGCTGAAAGGTTGGAAAGAGAGGCTAAGTGTTGAGCCTAGGGGCTTAAGTACTTGGGAATAATAATTTATTATTATTCCAAAATCTATGTGAAATATAGGCTTTTATCCTAAGTTCTTGGAAAGGGGAAAGGAGAGAAAAAGAGAACGCATGTTGATCGAACGCATGCAGTCTCATGGGCGACATGTGTCGGCCCTGGCACATGCAATTTAACCCAAAAGTTGAGTCATGATGGGGGTTTGTTCCCCATTTGACCATCCACTGTCTGAACCGAGGGATCTCTGCATCAGAGTTCTGTAAGCCTCACGCAACTCTAAAACCCAAATCCTATGATGTTTTCTTGTGAAGTCGTTACACCTCTATCTGAATCGTCAAGTCTGTGTTTGACCTCTGCATGAATTTCTTGTCACACATCCGGAAAATGGGTGTTACCTGAACTGTGTTGTGTTTTAGTGAGTTGTTGTCGTTTCCTATTTCCACACCCCGTCTGCCTGTTGTTTTTGTCACCCATGAGTTAATCCAATTTGTTGTTGCTGCTATCATCCTAAACTTGCGGGAATTGATTTGAAAACTGGTTGAAGAACTGGGTTGTCATACCCATGGTAGAAGAGGCAGGTTGGCAGGCCTGTGAGCATCTCTCTCTAGGTGAGAGAGTCTGTTGGGAAGTGGTTTTCTTCCAGAGTGAGTCCAACACCAGCTACGGAGCTCTGATAATTTATGATTTGGCTTGTTGTCGAGGCCCAGAAGGGATGTGAAGCACCAATGGATTGTGCTTGTGAAGGTGTATACTCCCAGGCAGAACAGGCATGTGGGGAATGAGAGTCTGTGAGTAGTGGGCATAAGAAGGCTCCTGGAGAGACTCCTTTTGGTTTCTCTGTGCAGTTTTCCTGTAACCTCAGCCTAGTCTAGGATTCCCTTACCTTGGGTGGAGCTTAGTCCCATCTCGGGGGTGACCCATTGTTGAGTGTGATGAGCAGTGAGGTCTAAGGCTGGGAGTTTCATGGAAGGTCTGCACATGGTTGGTGGAGTTACTACAGTTTCAAAGATAATTATATGCATGTGTTTAATTTAAATTAAAATGCATGTCTGTGATGCTTGCAATATTATCACGTATTCCATTGTGGTGATGTTTACTATTGATTTTATTAATTCTGTATGTTAGCAGTAATTATAAGTTTACTCTATTAATCCATTTAACTTCATTCAAATCCATACTACAAAAGTATGAGAATTTTTCTGCATAGTAGCATTGCCCGACAAGTGGAGTGATGGTCGGGGACATTACAGTCATGAACCATGGTCGAGTGGGTTTGGAAACTGATAGAAAAGGGCTAAGGCCTGCGTGCACACCAGAGCTGAGCAGATCTCGGAAAAATTCATGGAAACTAAATGTTTTCTTGAATCAAGTTGTTGATGAATGAAATGGGATTTGTTAAGGAATAATGACCTGACAATTCTAGTTGTCTACACATTGTGTTTGCAGAATTTTAACGAGCATCAGAACCAGGTAGAATTTCCACTGAGTGCAAAAGAAATGGAAAGGGCACGAACTGCTTCCAATTCCGAGGACGAAGAAAAGGGAATGGATGTTCGTTTTGGAGTTGAAGGATCGAGCTCCAATGGCCATGGATAATGGATATATAAGGAAGGAAACATTAGGAACATCATTGAAGGATTTCAAAAATATGCCCAAACTTGTCGAGCAGATAGCAGAAAGATAAAAAAATCTCTTGAAAAACAAGGAGAATTCAACATAAAGTTGTTAAAGAGTTTGGAGAGAATAGAAAAGAACTTGGATAAGGAGAGTGACTCGAGCAGAACGGGGAGTCACCAGACTCCTGAGGGAAAAATGTCAAGGAGTGTGGGTAGACACCATCATCATTCCCAAGGTCGCTCCAAGAGAAGGACACACAGTAGTTCAAGCCCATCTCCTACTAGAAAGCACAGGATATTTGGAGTGGATGAATTGAAGGGAGAGATGAACAAGATTAAGCCTCCTACGTTTGATAGAGAACATCATAAGGAGGAAGACGTTGAAACTTGGTTGCTCGGTATGAGGAAATACTTCCAACTACATAATTATTCCTCACATGTGGAAGGAAGAATTTTGATGTATCAACTGAAAGGGAAAGCATCCATGTGGTGGGATCAACTTGTGCAAGTGCAGCACTTTAGAGAGAAAGATATAAATCGGAAGGAATTCAAGAGGTATTTCAAGAAGAAGTAATTGACTAAGAGATATTATGACAGAAAGATAAAAGAGTTTTTTGAACTCAAGCTAGGCAGCATGACCATTGATGAGTATGAACGTAGGTTTTTGGAATTGTTGAAGTATGTTTCGCTCATCAAAGAGGAAAATGTCAAGATTCAAAGGTATTTCAGTGGACTGCCATCTTCCATTGGGGACAATATCCAGTATGATTACCCAGAGACCGTGGAAGAAATGATAAGAAGAGAGAAATGATTATATGAACAGCAAAGAGAAAATTCTACCTTTCGGAACGCTTGGGATGACCAGAAGAAGTTCAAGAAAGAGCATAGGAAAAAGGGAAACAAACCTCCCTTTTTCAGAAATAGTCCTCAAGGACAGCCATCATTTAGAAAGTTGAGAATGGCAGAAGTGGGGGAACAAAGGCCAAGAAAGATGCCCATTCAGTGTTGGGGTTGTCAGGGAAACCATAAGTACAGAGATTGTCCCTACAAAAATGGAAAAGTCAGAGTTGTCCATAATGTTCAACAAGATGAATCAGTGGAGGACATGGGCAGTAGAATTCCAAGGATATATGCAGCCCTAGACAACAAGCAAGCTGAATTTCAATCGCACATGATTGAACTAGAACGTATGATTAACAACCAACCATTTACTATTTTAATTGATTCAGGGGATATCCATAGTTATATAGATCCTAGAGTGGTGGAAAGTTTGCATTTGTCAAGAATCCAACATGAAAATTCTTGGTTAGTGCAGCTGGCTACAGGAACCAAGAGAAAAGTCACTGAGTTGGTTAAGTCTTGTCCTGTGGACATGAATGGACTGAGCACAAAGGATGAATTGAATGTTCTGCCTTTTGGTTCTTATGAATGTCTAATTGGGATGGATTGGTTGAACCAGCACCATGCCATCTTGGACTATCGTAATAAGGAATTCACTTGCTTGGATGAGGAATATAATCGAAGAACAATTCAAGGAATTCCCAGAGTTGTTGCTATCAGAGAAATCTCAGCAATACAGTTGAAGAAGTGCTACAGAAAAGGTTGTCAATTATTTGCAGCCCATGTGGAGGAAGCATCTAAGGATGAGGTCTCAAATATTGGATATCATGCAATACTAAAGGAGTTTGAATATGTATTCCAGGAGGTACCAGGATTACCCTCGAAGAGAGATATTGATTTCTTTGTAAACTTGATGCCTGGAGCCGCTCCAGTGTCGAAAGATCCTTACAAAATGAGTACGTCAGAGTTGAAAGAGCTATAATTACAACTTGAAGAGCTTCTAAAGAAGGGTTATATATGGCCAAGTGTGTCACCTTGGGGTGCCCTAGTCCTGTTCGTGAAGAAGAAGGATGGGACGCTAAGATTGTGTATCGATTTCTGATCCGTCAGGATTTTTCGAATGACTTATGGTTGAGTTTTTATTTGCATGCATTAATTAACCATTGAGAAACTTAGTGAAAGAAAAAGAAAAGGAATTATACATCCATATACATATATGCAGATCTGAAATGCAATGAAAGACAGCAAACCATAATACGCAGGTTGATAACGGAGTTCGACACAACTTTGCCTACGTCTCCGGGCCTTTTCTCTGTGGGGGAGGCTTCTTTATTTCTGTTCGAAAGCTCGATAGTACATCATTACAATGTCGAATGGCTACAAGACTGATCTGGTCATGTTTTCCCAAATCTTTGGAACCATGCACAAAAAACGGCACGTGAAACAGACGTCCGGAGCTCTCAGAAATGGTCCGACAGCATCTCCTCCTCACCGACTTCTCTGCCTCCAACTGTCTTTGACTTGGATTCTCCTCATCATATCTTCTCTGAATGCTCTCAAAAGTTGTCCCCATGGCCTCAAAATGGCCTTGGTTAAATAGTTGAGAAGGTAGTTTCCCATCTCCAACTTCCTCCAAGAAGTTAGGCTCAAAAACCACCCAATAACTCCCAATTACATTAAAAATGGTTTAATTAACATTAAAAAAACCAAAAAGTGGTTATAAAAACCCACTTTCAACTATATTATAGTTAATTCTGGGCTTTAGCCCCTCTTTGTTGGGCGCGCGCACCTTTTATGGTCACATGTGTTTCATGTGGCCACATGCTAGCCCTTGGGCTACGCGCGGGCCACCCCTTTACCGCTGGCACTGGTCACATGGAAATGTTTAAAAAACCACGGGCTAACATATAACCCAAACAATAACCGCGCCATTTGCTAACGGTTATAACCGTAGGTTCAATATTTAAACCGCACCATAATTAGCACCCCGCGCATATATATCGGTCACATTATACAAATAAACCTCGGGTCGGGGCTAAGCCCCGGCCCGCCCCCCGTCCGTTTCAAACAACAACCAAGGTTAAATACCCTTTCGCCCACGTACATAACAAGTGACATACAATGGTTCAGTGGTCGGAGGCCCGTTGCGAAGGCATTGCGATGGGGAGAGGTCCGGGGGTCGAACCCCACGGACCCATAAACATTTTGATTATTAAACCAAATTGACAAAAATCGAGGTGCCACGTGGCAGCCCGTGATTGGGCCACGTGGCACCCTTACATCCAACCGATGCATGCCACGTGTCGACCGATGATTCATCCACGTCAACCAACCAGGATCTGTCGTGTGTCCATCGTTGATTCGCCCACGTCATCTGCCACGTCAGCTCGCCATACAGTCCAGTCATCATGCCACGTCAGTTCGTCGTACGGTCCAGTCATCATGCCACGTCATCTCGCCGTACGATCCAGTCATCATGCCACGTCAGTTGTTGATGTCACCCGTGCCACGTGTCACCATTTCAGTGGTGACACGTGTCACCTCGGGATTGGTCCAGCCGTACACCAAAAATGCCAAATCTGCCTGACATGTGTCACTGCCTAAGGCTGCCACATGTCCTATATGGACCTGCCACGTGTCACCTCCTGGTACTGCCACGTGTCATGTACGGACTATACGGATAGGTACAGTGAGCATCCAAAAATTTTGCATGTTTGGCTTAGCGGACAGAATGCGATATCTTCTTCATACGGACTCTGTTTGACAAAGTAAATATACCACCGAAATTAGGAAGACGAGACAGACGCAATGGTGTTGGTTTCGTCGGATTCCAAGCACTTTCATTTTTGAGCATTTTTCAAGCCCTGACAGACTTCTGAATCCGATTTCGGATCACACCTCCCAACAATAAGACCTTTTGGTCCTCAAAAGGTCACTGACCACTCAAAAAGCTCAAGATAGGCCACCCGGCTTACTCTTTGTCTCTGAAAGATGATTACATTAATGGAAGCAAAATACAATGAAGTCGAGACATCCACTTCTTGCAGAACCAAGTGACTGGTTTCTCTCCTTCACGTTGTTCCTCTTGCTTTGCTGGTAATCCTTCCTCCTTCATGGGTACATGCAAAATCCTTTTGTCCTTCCTTGGACGAAGCTCTGGATTAAGCTTCCAAAAACTATCCTTTTGATGTCCACTCTTGCTGCAAAACGTACAACGAGTTTTTGGCATCCATACTTGTTTACCCTTCTCCTTCTTCCGTTGTGGACTTGAGCCTTTATGTCGCATTTCCTTATTGGAAGACACAGGTTTCCTGTACAAAGTTTGTCTCTTCCAACACTTGGCAACACAATGCTTAGGTGAACGACAATAAGCACATGGATAAAGTTTCCACAAGTTCCGGTTTACTTGATTATGCTTGTTATAATCAAAAGGAGAATTAATAAAAACATGACCATTATACCTTCCATGATGATCTTCACTTTTCTTTGGAGACGACTTGCATTCACTACCATAGTCCTGAAGTGATGCGCCATTTCCTTTTGTGAAGTATTCCTGCAATGTCTTAAGTTGGCCATTTGAAGCATTACTTGCTTCCGAAGATTTGGAACCTATCTTGGAAGACTCTCCAAGGTCCCCTTCACCATATCCCAATCCTAAGTATCGAGGCCTTTCCTCAACCTCAATAGTATTTACAATGCCTTGACCTCTACGTCCAAGGCCCTTTCCTTCTTCATAACCCATCTTGGTTAGTATTCTCAAACCTACACCTTTTGTGTGTTTTTCGAATGCACCAAAACCAACTTGATGAGAATGAGGAAAATTTGATGAGAAACCTTCATTGCATACCTCAGATGTGTTTTCTGACACAGATGTAGAAGGAACTTCCTTCAATTCTTCTTTTTTTTTGTTGTTCTTTGAAGCTTTCACTTGAACCGTGCTCTTTCGTTCCAAGTAATCTTCATACAACACCTTCACCATCTCGGCCATGGCAAACACCGAATCTCTGAACTCCTTCTCATCTTGAGAAAGTCCTCCTGTAGATGCCATTTTCCTCCTTGAGATGTGCTCTTCCCTGGCTAACATGCAAAACTCAAATCCAAACGTCAACTAGCTCTGCTACCACTTGATCCGTCAGGATTTTTCGAATGACTTATGGTTGAGTTTTTATTTGCATGCATTAATTAACCATTGAGAAACTTAGTGAAAGAAAAAGAAAAGGAATTATACAGCCATATACATATATGCAGATCTGAAATGTAATGAAAGACAGCAAACCATAATACGCAGGTTGATAACGGAGTTCGGCACAACTTTGCCTACGTCTCCGGGCCTTTTCTCTGTGGGGGAGGCTTCTTTATTTCTGTTCAAAAGCTCAATAGTACATCATTACAATGCTGAATGGATACAAGACTGATCTGGTCATGTTCACCCATATCTCTAGATGCATGCACAAAAAACGGCACGTGAAACGGACGTCCGGAGCTCTCAGAAATGGTCCGACAGCATCTCCTCCTCAACGGCTTCTCTGCCTCCAACTGTCTTCGACTTGGCTTCTCCTCAGCATCTCTTCTCTGAATTCTCTCAAAAGTTGTCCCCATGGCCTCAAAATGGCCTTGTTTAAATAGTTGGGAAGGTAGTTTCCCATATCCAACTTCCTCCAATAAGTTAGGCTCAAAAACCACCCAATAACTCCCAATTACATTAAAAATGGTTTAATTAACATTAAAAAAACCAAAAAGTGGTTATAAAAACCCACTTTCAACTATATTATAGTTAATTTTGGGCTTTAGCCCCTCTTTGTTGGGTGCGCGCACCTTTTATGGTCACATGTGTTTCATGTGTCCACGCGCTAGCCCTTGGGCTACGCGTGGGCCACCCCTTTACCGTTGGCACTGGTCACATGGCAATGTTTAAAAAACCACGGGCTAACATATAACCCAAACAATAACTGTGCCATTTGGTAACGGTTATAACCGTTGGTTCAATATTTAAACCGCACCATAATTAGCACCCCGCGCATATATATCGGTCACATTATACAAATAAACCTCGGGTCGTGGCTAAGCCCCGGTCCGCCCCCCGTCCATTTAAAACAACAACCAAGGTTAAATACCCTTTCGCCCACGTACATAACAAGTGACATACGATGGTTCAGTGGTCGGAGGCCCGTTGCGAAGGGGTTGCGATGGGGAGAGGTCCGGGGGTCGAACCCCACGAACCCATAAACATTTTGATTATTAAAGCAAATTGACAAAAACCGGGGTGCCACGTGGCAGCCCGTGATTGGGCCACGTGGCACCCTTACATCCAACCGATGCATGCCACGTGTCGACCGATGATTCGTTCACGTCAACCAACCAGGATATGTCGCGTGTCCATCGTTGATTCGCCCACGTCATCTCATCGTACGGTCCAGTCATCATGCCATGTCATCTCTCCATATGGTCCAGTCATCATGCCACGTCAACTGCTGACGTCACCCGTGCCACGTGTCACCCTTTCAGTGGTGACACGTGTCACCTCGGGATTGGTCCAGTCGTACACCAAAAACGCCAAATCTGCCTGACACGTGTCACTGCTTGAGGTTGCCATGTGTCATGTATGGACCTGCCATGTGTCACCTCCTGGTACTGCCACGTGTCCTGTACGGACCTGCCACGTGTCTTGTACGAACTGTACGGATAGGTACAGTGAGCATCCAAAAATTTTGCATGTTTGGCTTAGCGGACAGAATGCGATATCTTCTTCATACGGACTCTGTTTGACAAAGTAAATATACCACCGGAATCAGGAAGACGAGACGGACGCAATGGTGTTGGTTTCATTGGATTCCGAGCACTTTCATTTTTGAGCATTTTTCAAGCCCTGACAGACTTCCGAATCCGATTTCGGATCAATTTCAGCCAATTGAACAAAGTAACTGTAAAGAAAAAATATCCTATGTCAACGATTGATGACCTCTTTGATCAGTTGAAGGGTGCAAAGATATTTTCAAAGATAGACCTCAGGTCGGGATATCACCAGGTAAGGATAAAGGATGAAGACATCAGAAAGACCACCTTTAGAACAAGGTATAGCCACTATGAATTCACAGTGGTGTCATTTGGGTTGTCGAACTCACCCGATGTTTTTATGCGTTTAATGAATGGTGTATTCAGGGACTATCTAGACAAGTTTGTCATAGTATTCCTCGATGACATCCTGGTGTATTCCAAGTCAGAGGAAGAGCATGAACAACTTTTGAGGATGGTGTTGTAGGTGCTAAGAGAGCACCAATTGTATGTCAAGCTGAGCAAGTGCTCATTTTATCAAAAACAGATCCATTACTTGGGGCATATTATTTCTAAGGATGGGATAGTTATAAATCCTGAGAAGATTGAGGCCATTAGACGATGGTCGGTGCCAAAGAACATGACAAAAGTTAGATCCTTCATTGGTTTAGTTGGTTATTACAAAAGGTTTATCGTAGGGTTATTGAGGATAGCTCACCCTATCACTTCCTTGCAAAGGAAGGAGGAGAAGTTTCAGTGGACAGAGGATAGTGAGAAAATATTTCAGCAATTGAAGCAATTGTTAACTAGTGCTCCAATCTTGAGGATTGCAGATCCAAATGAATATTTTGTGGTATGCATTGATGCGCGCAAAGAAGGACTGGGAGGAGTCCTCAGTCAGAATGGATTTGTAATTTGTTATGAATCCAGAAAGTTGAAAGAGTATGAAAGGAACTATGCCACTCATGATTTGGAGTTGGCAGCCATAGTACACACTCTAAAGAAGTGGAGGCATTACCTCATGGGAAGGATGTTTGAACTGAGAACAAACCATAACAGTCTGAAGTATGTGTTCGATCAGCCAACCTTGAACGCTAGGCAAAGTAGGTGGTTGGAGTTTCTTTGTGAGTATGATTTTGATATCAAGCATATCAAAGGGAAGGAGAATAAAGCGGATGATGCACCCAACAGGAGAGTACACGAGTTACATGTTACAACCATTATCATGTACCGAACTAATATAAAGGGAAGAATTTTGGAAGCTGCAAATGTAGATTTGCAATACATGGAGCTGGTAGCAAAGCTACAACAAGGCAAGATGCCACAGAAAGTGGAAAATTATAAACCGGAAACAGATGGAACACTTCTGTAAAAGAACAGAATTTATATACCTAATGTTCAGTACTTGAAACATATGATTTTGCATGAAATGTATAATGTGCCTTATGCAGGGAACCCTGGATATCAGAAAACTATGGCAGCAGTCAAGAGCCATTATTTTTGGCCAGGTATGAAGAAGAATATTGTTGAATACATCGCCATATGTATGGAGTGCTAGAAGGTTAAATCTGGGCACAGACACCCAGCAAGGTTGTTGCAACCCTTACCCATTCCTAAGTGGAAGTGGGAGGTAGTGACAATGGACTTCATCATAGGATTGCCCAGAACAGGAAAGCAGCATGATTCAATTATGGTGGTCGTGGACAACCTTACGAAAGTTGCCCATTTCATTCTATTAAAGACTACTCATAAGGTAGTGGATGTTTCTGAAATCTTTGTGAGGGAAGTATCACGATTGCACAGAATCCCTAAGACAATTGTGTCAGACAGAGACTCAAAATTTACCTCAAATTTCTAGAAGGGGTTCAGAATGAATCTAAACTTTAGTACAGCCTATCATCCTAAGTCTGATGGGAAGATAGAGAGGATGAATCGAGTAATAGAAGACATACTAAGGATGTATGTGATGGACAAACCATCGAAATGGGAAGACTACCTACATTTGGTAGAATTTGCCTACAATAATGGGTATCAAGCATCGTTGAATATGAGCCCATTTGAAGCACTTTATGGAAAAAAATGCAATACTCCAGTAAGTTGGGATAATCCAGCTGATAGGGCAGTAGTTGGGCCAAAGTTTCTCAAGGAAATGGAAGATCAAATGCTAAAAATTAAGCATAATTTGAAAGTTGCCCAAGACAGGCAGAAGAGTTATGTTGATAAGAGCAGAACCCACAGAGAATTTAAAGTGGGCAATCATGTTTTCCTGAAAGAAAAATCCAATAGAAGTTCCCTGAAGCTGGGAAACTGCGCCAAGTTGGCAGCCAGATTTTGCGGGCCATTTGAAATCCTAGAAAGGATTTGGCTAGTTGCATATATGCTTGCATTACCTACATCCATGACTGTACATAATGTGTCTCATGTTTCATTTCTTAATAAATATATACCTGATGTTAATCATGTAATCCATTGGAATGTGATTTAGGTGGAGCAAGAAGGTGTCTTGCAAGTGCATCATGTGCGCATATTGGATCGGAAAAGAAAACAGCTCCAGAATCGAGCCATAGGGATTGTAAAGGTCCAGTGGACCTGGTATGGTCTTGAGGACGCGACATGGGAGCATGAGGATGCTATGTGGCTGAATACCCACATATGTTTGAATATTTTGAAAATCTTGCTGGTGTTGTGTAAAGAGTTGCACTGAGCACAGTGCAAAAATAAGGGGAGGGGATTGTAATATCCCCAAGGACGAGCCCTGTTGTAATCATTTTTATGAATTGTAAATCATGTTTTGTAGGTTGGTGAGCCGAGTATTGATAAGTTGGTAAGCTTATGTGTTTATTAGACCTGAGAGCCTAAGTGTTAAAGGCCGGGAGCTTGTTTTTGTATATGTAATATGCAGAACTTTAATAAAGATTAAACATTGTTGTGTGCAGACTGACCACAAAGAAAGAGTGATGGGGGACTAAGATTCCACAAGGTGGGTAAGGGAAAAGGGGCTGAAAGGTTGGAAAGAGAGGCTAAGTGTTGAGCCTAGGGGCTAAGCTTAGGGGCTTAAGTCCTTAGGAATAATAATTTAGTATTATTCCAAAAGCTATGTGAAATGTATGTTCTTTTTTATCCTAAGTTCCTGGAAGGGGGAACGTGTGCAAAAGGGAACACATGCTTATGGAGCACATGCAGCCTCATGGGCGACATGTGTCAGCCTAGGCACATGCAATTTAACCAAAGAATTGAGCCGAGATGGGGCTTTTTCCTCCATTCTGTCATCCGTTGTCTGAATCGAGGGATCTCTGAGTCTGAGTTCTATAAGCCTCATGTAGCTTTGAAACTCGAAGCCTGTGATGTTTTCTTGAGAAGCTGATACATCCTCTGCTCGAACTATTGAGTCTGTGTTCGACCTCTGCGTGAATTGCTTGTCACGCATCCTGAAACCGGTGTTACCTGAACCGTGATGTGTCTTAGTGACATGTTGTTGTTTCCTGTTTCCACACCCCATTTTCCTATTGTTGTTGTCACCTTCGAGTTAACCCAAGATGTTGTCATTGTTTTCATCCTAAACTTGCAGGAATTGATTTGGAAACTGGTGGAAGAACCGAGTTTTCAGGCCCGTGGTAGAAGAGGCAGGTTGTCAAACCTGTGAGCAACTCTCTTTAGGTGAGGGAGTCTATTGGGGAAGTGGTTTTCTTCCAGAGAGATTCCAGCACCAGCTACCGAGCTCTGAGAATTCCTGGTCTGGCCTATTTATGAGGCCCAGAGAGGAGGTGAAGCACCGATGGACTATTCTTGTGAAGGTGTATACTCCTGGGTGGAATAGGCATGTGGGGAATGAGATTTCGTGAGTAGTGGGCGTAAGAAGGATCCTGGAGAGAATCCTTTCGGTTGCTCTATGCAGTTTTCCTGTAACCTCAGCCTAGTATATGATTCCCTTACCTTGGGTGGAGCTTATTCCCAGCTCAGGGGTGACCCACTGTTGAGCGTGATGAGCAGGGTGGTCTAAGGCTGGGAGGTTCATGGAAGGTTTGCACGTGGTTGGTGTAGTTACTATAGTTTCAAAGATAAGTATATGCGTGTGTTTTTAATGCATGTCTGTGATGCTTGCAATATTATCATGTATTATGTTGCAATGATATTACTGTTGATTCCATTAATTATGTATGTTAGTAGTAATTATATGTTTACTATGTTAAACCATCTAACTTCATTTAAGTGCATACTACATAAGTATGAGAATGTTTCTACGTAGTAGCGTTGCCCGGTAAGTGGGTTGATGGCTAGGGACATTACATTACAAGACCCACAAGTAACCAATGAAGCCTACGGGGTGAAACTCTGGTGGAGATGGGTCAAAGAAAAAACATCTATGTGGGAAAACCTCTGGAAGGCCAAGTACGCCCCAGACATCAACGACAGGGATAAAATTCATTTTATGGGAAAAAGGGAGGGATTATCCATCTAGAATCTATCCTGGCACAACAAAACCTGGATCCAGAAACACAACTTTTGGGAAATGAGGAATGGTAAAACAGCCAGATTCTGGGAGGATGCATGGAAACAGGAACCCAGAATGGAAAATACGTACAGGGAGGAACTCCAACAGGAAATGACCACGCAAGGCAAAATAAAAATCCATCACTATTGGAAACAAGAAAATGATCGCAACAGATGGAGGATCTAGGACAAACTCAATCCACAAAATAAAGACTCGATCGCAACAATAACAAAAAAAGTGGAGGAGGAATTGGGGAAAATGAAAATTGTAGTCTCAGAAGAATAGGACCAATTAAGATGGGGCAGGAAAAATGGAGGGGAATTCAACTTAAAATAAGCTCGGAATTACATTGCGGACCAGGACCAAGAAGATTAGGCGCAATAGTGGGGAAAGATTTGGGGCAGCCCCCAGTGGCCAAAGATCAAAATATTCAAATGGCTAGTACTTCACAACTGAATTCTAACCTTGGAAAACCTAAGGAAAAGGGGTTCATAGGCCCTTCACGATGCCATCTCTGTCAAGCTAAAGAAGAAACAACGAATCACCTACTCGATGAATTTGATTACACAGTAGAGATCTGGGATTGGGCGGCAAGCATATTTTGCCAATCCAATAGGACCCGAGGTAACATCAGTGAAACCATCAACAACTGGAAGGAGAGTTACAACGAAAATGAAATGGTGAACCTTTATTGGAATGTCATGTCGGGGATGATCATATGGGCAATATGGAAAGAAAGAAACTGGCGCATATTCAGAAATGAAAGCCTTCCGGAAGGGAAACTCAAGGAAGCAATAATCTCACAAATACAAGAAACGGTGCAAAGTCGCAACTGTCGTACTGAAAAATCACAACTCACACACTAGGACTCTCGGATCCTAGAATTTTTTCACCTAAAAGAAGGGTGCAACAGCCCACAGGTAGGGCGGCCATCACAACTCCAAATAGGAGAGCGCAACTGGACACCCCCTCCGGCAGGTGTTAGAAAAACAGGACCGCGGAGCAATAAAATAAAACAAATGCAGAAACAAAAACACAGAAGACACACAATACAAAAGAGACATAGATTTACGTGGTTCACCCAGTGTGGGCTACATCCACCAGAGAAATTGTCAGGTCCTTCCTTTATTATTATCCAGCAAATGAAGGGATACAACCTACAACAAAACCCGTTGTAACTTCCTCTTCTTTCTCTCACAGTCTTCTCTCTCAGAATACAATATTCACCATCAATCATAGCCACGATACATTTCCCTCATAAAAGAGGGTTGCCTTCTAGGGCAAAAAACCCTAACATAATCTCTACCGTTAGATCTGCGACCTTATAATGAACGGTCCAGATTTACAATGAAATTACAATATACTTTTATAAGGAAATTTTTGCTTCGGGGGCTTCGCCCCTGAACCCTCGCTGGGGGCCCGCTTGCCCCCAGACCCCCCAGCCGGGGGGATGGACCCCTCGGACCCCGCAGAGGGGGTACCCCCACTCTGCACTCCCCCGCGTGGAAGAGTGTACATACTTCTGGGGTGTAAATACTTCATGGGGTATAAACACGGCTGAAAGCAAGGACCTCTGAATCAGGAAGATAATCAGGCTCCACAACCAACAATCTCCCACTTGGAGACT
>SNQJ01S0000596.1:494449-517187 GCA_010110895.2 Picea sitchensis
TTAAGAGGTTAGGAAGGTTGGTAGTGTGACAAATATTTTGAAAATGAGATCTAATATGGGTATAGGCTGGACAATCTAAGAGAAAGTGTTTTTCATCTTCAACCTTCTTAGTGTCACAAAGGTGACACACTCTTTCATCCCATTGCGTTTTAGGAGTTGACCAACGCCCAGTTTCACTATGGAGCTCGTGAGAATTTGTTCTTATCTTAGCAATGCTTATTTTTTTCTTTACACTTGGCAAAAAAGACAAAAAAATTTGATCTTCTAGATTAGAGTTGATTACATCCTTATAATACCTTAATTTTATTTTTTCCTCTAACTCTTTTTCACACCACATTTTCTCCTAAAATTTTGATTTAACGTTTTTTTAATAGTATCTTTATTCTGCAAAAGGGTGTCTTCCATGATTCCCCAATAGTTTAGCCAAGACTGGGCATCTTTATGTCATCCTCGCTTGAGTCGATGGTGGTTATGACTCGAATTTGAAGCAATTTTAGGAAGCCTCTCATCTTCCATGTTGTTTAACTTGTTCTTATACAATAGGTATCTAGTCACAGCCATGCTCTCAATGGGGGAGAGGCTTCCTTCTAAGAGGAGGATGGGATAGGGAGTATTTCCTTTAATTTTGAGATTATAGGTTATAAAATTCTTTTGTATTTTCTCTATATATCTCCATGATTCACGAGAGATACTACAACCCCAAACTTCACATCCATAAAGAATAACAGGTGTAACAAGATTCTCAAAGAGGAGTTTCTTCTTATCCCAACTCCAAAGATCAACTGATTTACAATTGTTTTCAAGCCCATAATAAGCTTTCCATCCCCCAATAATCATTTTCTCAATGCTTTAATTCCAATTGAGCTTGTGGTGAATATCAATTCCAAGATATTTGTATGAAGTCACTTCCTCCAAGTTATTTTTTCATATACAAAGGTATCATAAGGGATCTTATTGGATTTAACAAGCATAACCTTAGTCTTATCAATATTAATAGTCATACCCATATTGGAGAAAAACTCCTTGAGGATTCTTAGTTGGTTTTCAAGATCATGGGGACTTATTTCTATAAGAACGATATCATTGGAATAAAGAAGAAGATTGATGACTATACCAGTGAGGATAAGGCCGACACAACCTTCTTTTTCCAAGCAATCTTCTAACTTGTCAATGTAAATGCCAAAAAGGGTAGGGGACAAGGGACAGCCTTGTTTGACTCCGATATTGCAGTTAATCTCTTTTGACCAGCCCTCAGTGTTTTTAAACTTATCAATAACTTTCTCATACATCCTTATTGCAGTGTCCCTCAACCCGAGAGACATTTTTATCTCTTCCAACCTATTCCAAAGGTTTTTCCTAGGAACCATGTCAAAATATTTTCTAAAGTCAACAAAACAACAAAAAAGATTGGTTTTATCATTGCATAACTCCTCTGCAATGATCCTAAAGGTAACAATATGGTCCACAGTTGAATGATATCTCCTAAACTCGGCCTGGCCTTTAGCTCTTTTATCGTGACTTTCTATCCAAAGGCTAATCTTCTTTTCCAAAATAATTCCATAAAGCTTGGCTAAAATCGTGCTAATCATAATGGTCCTATAATTAGAGGGAATGTTTTTATCCCCGTTTTTTTAAATAGGAACAATGAGGCTTTGCATCTAGGGTTTAGGGAAGCCCTGTTTGACTGCTAAATTGAAGAGCTTGTGTATGTGAGGGATAAGGATTGGCCCTCCGATTTTAAAAATTCTAGCTTGGTAGCCTTGAATGTCCTTATCTTTCCCATTTGCAAGTCGCTTAACCCCGAACTCTATGTCATCTAAAGAAAACAATTATTCCTTTGTAGGGACAATAGGAATGGTGTCCATGGAATTAGGGAACTCGTAAATACTTTTAAGGTAGGAATTCCAGTCCCTTAAGGGAATCCTATTATTTTCTTTAGTATTGTGTTTTAGAATTTGGCTCTAGAACTTCTTAGGATCCATCTTATATAGTTGTGAAAGTTGCTCTTGCCTTTTATTGATATAGTACTTTTTTTCCTTTTAATTAGGACTTTGTACGTATTGATCTTATCGAGTTTTAAGGACTCATTAGAAGCACCCATAATGGATTTCCTATCAATTTTACATTCTTTATCATACCAAGGGTTGGTCGTTATATTATTCTTTTTATAGGACACCTCGAAATGGAACTTGTTAATAGAAGTGGAAAGGGTAGTTGTAAAATTATGATAGAGTTCTTCAATGTTGTCCTTATAAGTTAGGATATTTAATTTACTATTTAAATCCTTTAAGAAAATGTCAAATTTACTTTTGTCAAAGCACAAAATCCTTTGATTATCATAATTCTCTTCAATGGTGCTCCTATGCATGGAAAAGTTTAGAGTTAGGGTTAAAAGTTTATGATAAGAGTCAATCTCATGGTCATTTAAAAGGTCAAAAGTTTCTATTTGGTTGGAAACGGGGATATCAGATTTTACATAATCTACAACACTACTACCTAGCCCATGAATACAAGTCATCTGGTTAGAGTTTGACCACTTCATTACTCCATTGCAAATTATTACGTGTTTAACCAACTCAGTACCAAAAAAATTCTCAATTAAGTCTTCAGAGCTTCTTTTGTAGCTATTAGATAAAACAAGGTCCCCATCTAGCCATAAAGGATTATGGTTGGAGTCATTACTTAAAAGAGTAGCTTATTTAGTTGCAGTCCTAGCATTAAAGTCTCCGAGCAGGAGGATACTACCTTCATTTTTCAAACTATAAATATCTTGTTCTAAATTATTATAGGGACAATTGTTATCTAGATTGTTTTTCTTATAAAAAATAGAATTAATAGGTGCAAAATAGCAAATTTCTATATAGATCTTCTTAGCATTGTTGTCTGAAATTTCTATCCAAATGTACTATTTGAGAGGGTCAATATTATGAAGTTGAATGTGAGGATAAATGTTCTTTCTAATATAACAAGCTATGCCTCCTATCCATCTATGATGGGATTTTTTGTTCCATGCCGACCACAAGACAAATCCTTCTATGTTAGGGACCTTAGACTCCTCATGCTCCCAAGTTTCAACTAGACAGATAATATCAATATCACCCAAGATCCAACTTATCATAGGACCTTTGCGCCATGGAAAGCCACAACAGTTCCAAAAAAGGATCCCGAGTGTCTCAAATCCCTATTTATTATTATCTTTCTGGTCTTTATCCCTAACAATAGCTTTTTTATTTTTAATTATTGCCCATTTTCCTTCTTTTACCTTTTGAACATCCTTCCTTAATTCAGCTTGGTCTTTGGGAATGAGGTCTTCATTTATAAATATTCTTGACCCTTTTAAGCTCAAAGATTTACTAAGTATGCTATATTTATGGTCATTACAACTTACTTTGATACGGATCACCCTATCTTTGTGATCAATTATTTTTCCTAGCCTCTTTGCTTCTATGAGGTAAGTTGTATCAATTTGTGATTTATTATTTAATTCTTCTTTTACTATTGTTAGCATGTCATCCTCTTCTTGTTATTTTATACCAAAAATTATGAGGTTCAAGGCTCTTTTGTTACACTCATGATCTAGTTCGATTAACTTATTCATTTCCTCTTTGATGGGTTTGATGTCCAATTTGTTTTCCATATTACAGAGGGTCAAATTGTTGGTTAGTTTTTCTTCTAGCTCTTTAATCCTATCTCTCAAGTTGTGATTTTCTTCAACCTCTCCTTCTTGGGTTGATTGTTTATATTTTTCCATTTCTTGAAGCATATCCTTCATTGTCTGCAATTCACTCTTTAACCCTAAGAATCTATCATATATTTGAGTTTGAATGGTATCTTTCATTTTTTTTATCAATCATTGCCTCTAGCTCTATTTGGAGTTTTAAGTCTCTTTCTTCACTCCTTTTTTCTAATGTTCTAACTCTATTTGGATTTTGGCATCTCTCTCTTCTCTTCTTTTTTCTATTGATTCCATATAAACGTAAAGGATCTCTAGGGTGATTTTGGGGGGCCTCCCCCTGTTAGGCTGAGTTTTTGGAATAGGTTGTGGAGTGCTCATATTGAAAAAAAAGAGAAAAAAAAATGTAACAAATATTATTTTGGATTGACTTTATCTCTTAAATCAACTTTTAATTATGAAACTTAAAATAATAAATAAACAAAATATATTTAAATATTTTTAAGTTAATAGATTATAAATATATTTTAAATTAAAATTGAATCAAAGTAAAATGTGAATCACCTCATTTCACATGTTCAATTACTCAACTGATTGAAGAAGCCAAAATCCGATATACCATGGGTGTCTGAGAAATTAGTGTCTGAGAATGTATTTTTCTAAATATAGTAAAATATGATATACCGCGGGTGTTATTTTTTGGTTTGCATTTAAATTTTTATCAAGAAATGAAAACTGAAATATAAAACAAAGTGAAGTGTGTGAAAGCAATTGGGCATATGTGTCTTTTACTAAATAAAAAATCTACTTAAACTAAATTTCATCCATGAAAGCATGAAGATGATTATTCACAAATCAAACATATACTTAAATTGAATTTCATTTGTGAAAGCATGAAGATAATTCATTGCAAATTGTTTAGGGAAATTTAAATATGGATTATAATTGGTTGGGATAAATCTGAAATACAAGAAATAGAAAATTGTATGCAATCAGCGAGTGCAGTGATTCTTTGCAAATTGTTTAGGAAAATTTAAAGATGGATTATAATTGCCTGTGTTAAATCTGAAATGCGAGAAATAGAAAATAGTATGCAATGAACGAGTGCAGTGGGTGATCTCTAAATGACCAATTTCTGGTAATGGGAAAGATAACTAGTTTCTGAAAATGGGTAAGTCTGTGCAAGTACATTATTGTGTTAAAATAAAATCTGGTTGTCTATAATAATATAATAATTTCTTTGTTGGTGGTTTATGAGGCTTAAATTTTGATTGTTGTTAGATGTTAATGTGTATTTGTATTATTATTAGATGTTAATGTGTGTTTGTATTTTTATTAGTCCCTTCCTAGGGATGGGATGAGTCACTCAGTTAGTCTCCTATTAGTTGATAGTTTGACTCTAAATTATTTAATCTTCAATGTTAAATAAAGGAAGATTACAATAATAATTTTTATTTAAATTAAAAATTTTAATTTTCGATTTTATTGGACCTGAAATTTAAACTCAAAACTTTGAAAAATCAAAAAAATTACACATAAAAAAAATATTAAAAAAAAGAAATTACACATAAATATAATATATATAACATAAGGCCCCGGATGGGGTGCCACGTAGTAAAACGGAGCCACGCGGAATTATGTCGGGATGCAATATTAATGCATCCATTGACGACCATCCCCTCAGCCATTAACACACCATGGATCGGCGTAGCCATACCCAAGCGATGAGCCCCTTCGCGCAAGTGAACAGTACCAGGCACCAGCGCACTTAGCATCAAGCTTTAATGGCTATGGCGGTCACGGTTGCCCTCCTTCTTATCACCGGAATTGATAGCACAGAGCGGCATTCGTCCATAGCAGCGTTCATTCCACCGGAGAAATAGTAGTTCATTCCATCAAAGCAGATATTTAAGGTCCCGTCGAAGCTCTGGAGTAGATAAGTCCATTTGCAAGGAACCCTGGTCATCTCCAGGGTCTCCAACATGCCCAGAGCACGAGGAAATCCACGCAGGGGTGTCGCTTGGTACACGGTCGAATCTTGATGCCAGAGATAGAAGAAGTTTGAGCAGGCGCTGGCCATGGCGTCCATCCGAAGGCGCAGGAAACCATGAATGCCTCCTATGGCATACGTGGAAGAAATTACCTTGGAGGATGCCATGCAGAGCTATCCCAAGCTCCCTCTGTTCACAGTCCCAGACAATTGGAATCCACCCACTGAGTTTCGCTTGGAATACAAGCCTCCGCCTGCGTGTATTCAGCCTGGTTCCAAAGCCAACAGTCCAGAGGAGCATTTCACCACCTGCTTTATCGAAGAAGAGACCCCTCCTGGTGCACCCATGGAGGCAGCGACCCAGATTTTCAACCGCTCGACGCATACAATTAAAGATGCAACAGAGCCCATACACCTCGCTTCCATCGATAGACACCGGCAGGAGCATCCACTCTTCACCGACTTGGGGTACCTCGCTCTCATCTTCGAGCTAAGGAGTCTGTTGGATGACCAGGTATTTTGCCTTGTCAAAATTGATCAACGGCTTCACATGCTTTTCGCGGCCCACTGCAGAACTATTCCACAGCGTAAATTCCCAACGTGCGCGCAGACTTACGTTCTTCCAACAGGTTGGCGACAGCATGGGGTCGAGGAGGAGCATACAGGCTAAAAGGTTCAATGACGTTCTTGGTTAGGAATCTCTTTTCCTGTTATGAACTAAGCTTTGGCCCAGTTAGTTTTTAGTTTTCTTATAACTAGTTTATGGCATACAGTTTAAACTTCATATGCGACAGTCCTGGTTTCCTTCGGGCAGGACGGAACCATGTCAATTTTGTTAGATGGGAAACACATGGCACAGGATGCCCAGCTGTCTCGGTTTCCTGTTTAGGCGGGACAGATGGCATCGCAAATAGTTATTGTACCTTGATTATGATAATATAACAGGTTCCATCTTTTAAAAAAATATATATATATATATATATATATAACTTAAGGAAAAAACTCAAAACTGTGAAGAATCTTAAAACATTAAAGAAAAAGAATTACACATAAATATAATATATATAACTTAAAAAAAGAATTACAAGTACTCGGACAAATCATTTATATATAACTTAAGAAAAGAATTACAAGTACTTGGACAAATCCAAATATTTAAATATTTAAGAGAATAACTATATATATTTCTAAACGTATAATGCATTTGAATAAGTGACATGTCATCTTAAAGTGACAATGTCATGTATTTGAATAAGTGACATGTCATCTTAAAGTGATAATGCCGCGTATTCGTCTAAGAAGAATGATTACAATGAGGTTCCAGAGGTATTTTTAAAATTACTCATGAATGCCAAAACCCTAGACATCCAAAAACCTAACCCTAGGAGATGAATATGTGGTCCTTGATGGGTAAGTTGGTTCCTCAACTTCTAAGGGTCATAACTTTTGCACACGACTTTCATTTTAGGTGTGTGATAGCCCATTGGAAAGGTATTTTCAAGAGTTATACATTATGTTGTCAAACTCTGACTACATCTATAGTTTTACTTTGGCAAGCCAAAAAAACATTGTTTAGGGCCCCAAAATGGCCCTGGAAGTACAGAAAGATGTACTGACATGAAAACTTCCAAAATAAGCTAGTTGGATTAAGTGGGCGGCCACCAATCTCCACCTGGAAGTTGTGCAAGGCTTCAGACAGCCCTGACAGAAGAACGTGTTGAACTAAAAACTGTCAAGAGGAGTCAGTTGGAATAGGTGGGTGGCCACCAATATCCACCTGGATCGGCAGTCTTCCATCTTCCATTATGGTCACGACAACTATGTTGTCAGAATCCTTCCTTATTTCAAGTTTTCCACAAAACATATGAAAAGAGTGGCATTGTTGTTGGATGTGCACAAGGGACAACAAGTTCCTTTATAGTTCAGGAAGATAAAGCACATTATGCAGAAGAAAATCCAGGAGTCCGGGCAATTTGAGCTGGATGGTGCCCATTCTTGAAGGTTTCAGACTTGATCTATCTGAAAAATACGCTATGCCATTTACATTGTCATTGAAGTATTTGAAGAAGTCTCTTCGAAATTTCATGTGGGAGGTTGCACCCATGTCAAGAAGACATGCATCTCTCCAAGAAGCAAATAAAGTGTTAAATAAATCTTTAGTTAATCCTATATTGCAATGGGCAACAACGTAATGAGAAGTTTCAGACGCTTTACCTTTCTCTTACATGTGTCCTCTTTCTGATTCTATTTGTCTTCTTTGATATTCTCCCATGGAACTCTGTAGTCATCTGCTTCATGTGAACCATATTTTTGCAACACGTACAATGAATATTGTATCTATCACCTTGGTTGCGTCCACATTCTGTCTACCCCTCTTGCCTCTAAAAGTCTTTCTTCCACATACTCTTTTTTTGTCTTCTCCTCTAGAAGAATCATGTCCTTGAATCTTCCCTTTCAGATCAAGGCTTGTGATCTCGTCGATGGAATGAGTTGACTTCTTTCAAAAGGCTTTCGAACATGCTACAACTTTCTCCACCAACTAGTCAAATGAGATGGATTTCATTTGACCACTAGTTTGTGAAGATTCAAGGTAGTGAGAATATGTGGGGTAGAGGGCCTTAATGAAGGCTATGAGAGGGAGGTTTATCTTCTCCCTACTGGAATCAATGTCATGCATTATGACTTTGATTTCATAATCTAAAGACATAGGGTAATCATTGTTCAACTCTAGGTTGAAGAGCTTCACCATTAGTTGCATGAGTTCTAGTTCTATTAAGTGTGTGTCATACATGTCATTCAATATCTTCAAAGTACCATAGGGGTCATTAATAGAAGCAATATGAAGGCTCACCTCTTCGCTTGTTGTTGCAGAAATCACAGCATATGCTTTCTAGTCTTTTTCCTTCCATATGGTGTGTTCTTTGTTTGATGTAGGAATGGTCGATCTGCTACTCTTTTACTTTTCTTCTCATTCATCTTCTACGTCAGTCGATTCGACTTCTTCTTCATTAATATTTGTTGCTTCACAAATACCATTCCATAAGTCATTGAAGATCAAAGTTCTTTTGATACCATTCTATTGATATCTACACTCGCTTCTTTAACCATCAACTTGTTAAGTGCCTTGGATATGCCTTCTTCAGGATCAATTGGAAGCTAGCAATGGATTCCAGATGTAGCATTTGTTCCACTCAATAAAAAGATTCATATACCATTGAATGACTCTAGATGAGCAAACAAACAATCTCTCACGCAGAGGCTTCCGCGAACCATACAACGTAGAGGGGGTTGCAACTTGAGATCCACCCAGTGATGATGAGGTCAAAATCTATTTACACATGAGAAAGTTGCAAAAATATCACTTTCACATGAGAAGGATGTCGAGTTCAAAATTCCCTCAAGCCATATGAATAGTAATGCAAGCTCCTTAATTAGTGGTTCTTCGCGGTATTTGGGTTCCACTAGAGTATGCATCCCACCATGGTCATGTTTCTCCTGAACTCTACATTGCATTACCATTGTTAGCACAGTTATTCAAACTTGTAACAACTCATATAATAGATGTATTTCATGGGTTCATATCAAAAGTTTGTGGTTGAGACTAGGGGTGTGAATGTTGTGGGTTCATATCAAAAGGAAGGAACAGTCGTGGATGAATGAAACTAGGAGTGTGAGTAGTTGCATGATACCGTGGAATAGTCACAAAGAAGGGAACCACCTGCCCAAGAGCTAGGGTTCCGCATACAAATGAGCCTGGAATAGTCACACGAAGAAAGAGTGTGAACTAGAACCGACTACGGGGAACACAAAAGGATGGAACATAGACTGGAATGAGTGTTTGACTGTGGTATGATGACCAAAATGAGTGTTTGATTGCAGTATCACCAAGTGTGCCAAACTGGAATGAATAAATTAGGGTTTACAAGAGAGTCATGCCAAATTAGAACACGGAAATTAGGGTTTACAAGAGAGTAAACTATCTTTATGCAAATTGGATAGAAGACGTGGAAGAACTAGAAGAGAGACAAAGAATCAACCAGAGAAGGTAAAGGGATTAGTAGGAAGAGAGGAGGCATTTTTTGTTTGTTGGGGGAAAGGAAACATCAAGAGAAATAATTTATGGAGTTAACATGTTCTCTGATACCACTGTCAGGCCAGGTATGGCAGAAATCTTAACTCCGCACTTTTGTGATTGCATTAACATGAAACTCAATAAATATACAAATCAGTGATTGTTGGTCTTCCTTAACAAGTGACTCTTCATATCACCTATGACTCTTCATATTTACAATAATGTTACAAGTATCGTGATCCCAAGGATTACGTGTCCAAGACAAACAAATACGTGTCTTTACAAATGACTCTTTTATGGCCTTTTTGTTATTTGGTCTTGTTCATTCGATGTTCCTTTGTTCCAAAGTCATGTTGCAACTAATTTTCTCTTTGTAATATATGTTGTTCATGATATTCTCTTCTTTGTTATTTCATTTTTCATGTAATTGTTGTTGTCGATGCAGTTTTTTTCATTCACGTTGTCTCCTCTATTCTTCCATTTCATCCTCAAACATTTGTTGTGATATATATATATATATGGACGATGGACTCTGCGGTATGTGTCCCATCTGTGGTCTAGGACTGCAGTTAAGCTTCTCAGTCTACGGTCTTTAGTCGTGAGTCTGCGAATAGGGTTTAGAAGGGAGGTATGTCTGCGGGACCTTAGGCGGTGTTGGTTATAGTTCACTCATGATGCCATTCTTGGGCTGACCCATGTTCATATCTACTATGGTTTCCAAAAAAAAACCCTTAAAACTATCAGCCCTCCTGGTAAACCAGAAGGCAACACAATGCACGGGATGCACTGTGCAGTCTCACCCAAGATAGTTCTTATGGGTTGCAATGCGCAAGTGCTTGCATCCTGGGATATGAGTGGGGATCTATGATTAAACTCTGTAGTCTTCATTTATTACTTTAACATTCAACTTATAATGGATACCTTGTCATTCTTGTTCAAACATGTAAAGTAGTAGATCTATCAAGTCATTCACACATTTGTTTAACATCTAATCATTAACAACATAAGAGATACATAACATTCAATCACATAACACATGATCTATCATGGTTCACCCCTCCTGGGCTACGTCCACAAATATTTGGTTGCTCTACTCTTTTATTATTATGGTTCCAAAACTACAGCGCCTCGCGCATTACAACTCTCCATCGGAACAGGTCAAGATCTACAATGAGGCGGACTAGATCACATCAGGCTCCTCAACCTGTGATCTAACCCTCAAGATCTCCCTCATTTCCTCTCCTCAACTCAACAGCTTACAAAATTAGATTGGATTCTACAGACATTTGGTCTTCTTACAACATGGTAACAATGACGAACAACATGACATCCAACTCCAAAGCGAAGAACCCGACCAAACCCAACCCCACGACTCTCTCTGACCTATTCCTCCTAGGTGCCTATTTATACATGTTTGACTTACTATCCATTACATATTCTTACCAAAACCCTAACCCTATCATGGATAGGCCTCCTTGCATGTGTGCCTCGCATGATTTCCTCTCCTGGATGTGCATCTGTCTTTCATGTGTTTCTTTTCTTGCATGTACATATTCCTTACATGTGTTTCTTCTTCTGCATGCGCATCTGCCTCCCATGTCTTGATTTTCCTAAAAACTAGGTCTGCGCCCAACAGGCCCCCAACACTGACATTGTGAAACATCCTAAGTCATTGCCTAACTCCAGTGTCTGTCACTGCTTATTCCAATGCTTCATACATATCTATTATATGATAGCACTGCTCTTGAGCCTGGCTTCTCTTTGTTGACATGGCTTCGACCACCTGCATGGTTATTGGTGGTCGTAAGATCTCGACCCCCTCCAAGCCTGTCTGTTCGAGGCATACTTACATTGCGTCGATTAGCATGACCAATTGTTCTACCTTTTCCTGTAGAGGCTCCAACTAAGTCTGTCGTGCGATCTTCTGTGCCTGCATTGCTTTTTCTTCTACCTGAAGGTTCTTCATTTCTGTAGCCATCTTGATCTTTTGTCGTAGTGACAATGTACATTGTCACTGCTTGATATATGACATTGTTGCATGCAATTTATATTCCTTTCCTTGCATCTCTTGTAGGCTCCCATCGTCTAATAGTTGTGTCCATACCTGACCACTCTTCTCCAGCAGTTCTACCACTCTATGTATGTTATGCGCGATGTTTTTTGCAGTTGATGTCGCATCTTTCTCTCTTTGCACTCGGACTGTTGGGGGAGTCGTAGATAATGTACGCTCCTCCAGTTCCTTTGAGTCTACACTATCTTTTTTATCTTCTCCTCTGAAGATACTTCCTCTGATGTTGTGTCATCTGAGATGGCTTGAAAAACTATGTTTATATAGGTCTCCATCTCATCCACTTTTTGTTGCGCTATCTCTTTCTTCTTCCCTTCCTGGATGATGGCTTCCTTCAGTACCATATTTTCTTCCTGTGCTATTTGTAGATTCGTCATGTTAGACCTTGCTCTAGACTGAATCTCCTGAGTGATGCTAACCTGTAACTTATACAATGCCTTTGTTGGTATCTTGGGCAATGCCAAGTCCAACATTTTGATATCCTTCATGGGATTTTGCGTTGTTTCCTCATCGATGAACAACATATATAGTGTTATGATAAAGTTATCACTTCCCTATGCTGTGATTTGTATTGTCTCTCTGACAGGTACTCCTTCTCTTACTGGCGTCAGTTTCTCCTTTTATTAATGTTCTGCCTTGATCCTCAACTGTGCTAGCGCAGTTTTTACCTCATGTACCTGTTCCAAATTTGAAGCTCGATGATTTTTTGTGTTTTCCCATAATTCTAACAATCGATATTCTACTGTCGTGGCTATCATCTCTACGTCATCTATTGTCAGTGATGTTTCCATTTGTTTCCTGTGGGCCTTTTCTTTCTTCCCGATGCCACTTTATTGCTCCCCTCTTCTCTTCCTTTGGGCCTCTGGTTGTTCAGATGCTTCTAGCATCTGTGTATCCATTTCGGTATCCTACTCAACTTCTTCATCCATGGATACTTCTTGTGCCTTCGTCTGCACTTCCTCTACACTCACCTGCCCTGTCGGTCCTCCCGGTGCCTTCTCTGTATCCTGTGGACCCTATGGAGGACCATGTTGTAACTTATTTTGTGTCCTAGTTTTCTTTCAAATTGAGTTGATTTCCCCCACTATAACTATTGTTGTTTTCGTTTTTTGGCTAGCACCATTCCTGCCAATCTGTCGTGCGGGGACTGTGCTACCCTGCATCTGGATTTGTACTGTTTTCATTACTCTTGGAATCTCTGGCACTTTCCACTCCTCAGGATACTCCTGGACCTCCATGTGGATGTCATGCATCATCACACAATACTTCGGTTGCAACCACTCCTTGATTGGGTCCTTATTTTCCTGTAGCCACATGATGTGACATGATGCCCGAAAATTCGCTATTTGTCCATACTCCTGGATAGTTTCTGGTGAGATCCTCCATGTATCCACCAAATTGTTCTAGATATTTGTTAAGTACTAAGAAAACATGTCATTGTTGACTTTCTTTTCCTTGGGATCTGTTGTGCTTCGCATCGATGTGTAGCACGATGCACCACATTTTCATGTCCTTGGCAGGAACATCGTGTATGTAGGTTTATGTCACCACATAAGTGCAATGAGGATGAGTAACCACAAGTAGTGGAACTTAGAGCCCCAGTATTTTACATCATTCCAGTCTTCAAGGAACGAGTTCAATAGGTAAGGAGACTAGCTCATCGAGCTCCCCTTTGCACATTGCGCCGCAGCTGCTACTACTCCTACATGCACTTCTTGTTTTTAGCACTTGCGCATTAATTTTCAACCGATCAATTTGGTTTCAAATCATGTCACAGGATCACTGATGTCGTTGATCCTGATACCTTTGTTACCCCTCTCTGTGCCATATGTTAATTTGATCTCATCTGAGATGGCTTTCACCTTAGTCTTGTCTTCTAGGTATTGCTTCGACTTCTCCCCATCTGTGGGTCGCCTTGTAATCTCTGCGGTGAGGTCAACGTTGATTGGCACTAGCCTATCCCTCCACAAGGTGCCTCTGTGCACCCTCGCTAACAACTATTTAACACATTTTTTTATGTGTTTCCCATGCTATGTCTAATAAGTTCATGATGTCGGTGTTGTACAGTCCCAAGATCCATTATGCAGGCTCCAATAGTGGTGCACCTTATGGGCCCTCTCCCCTCCTCTCTAGGTATCTTTGCGCTGCCAAATATGGGAAATTTGTGGCGTCAGAGACATCATGGTTAGAGTATTTAAGGCTATCGACTCCTCCTACCATGTTATCCCCAGTCTTCACTTCATTGGGAATTTTCAGCAGTACTATACCTAGTTCTTCCTGTGTGCATTGTACGCCTTGCACACTGCTTTCTGCTCTTAGCTTATTTTTCCCTTGTGGGGATGATACACCACCCTCTTGATCTATTTCCTTCTCTCATTCTGGCTCTAGGCCCTGCTGCATGGAATCCATGGTCGGCTCTGCTTTGGATTCCTTTCGTTCGGCGTCCTCTATCGGCTGCTCGGGCTCCTTTCCGGGTTCTTTGTCCTCCTCCACATGTAACATGGTTTGCTCGTACTCCGGTGTGTGGATTTTGTCCACATCCACCACTGTGGGCATCTCTCTCATTCTAGTTTATGGTACCCATGTGCTACTTCATGTGTTTCTTCAGGTTCTTCTTGGCGCTCCAGCCCTTGGTGGTGACATGGTGGTGAAATCCAAACTACAGTCTCTCAACTCAACAAATTGCAGCGCAAATTCACACTCTATCGCTCTTTCGCTAGTCTCGGCATTTTTCTCCTTAACAAATAACACAATGGGTCAGTTTCACCCCTCTTTCCGACTTTATAGCGACATGAGGAAGTCGCAGTTGTGTCGCATTGATAATTGTCAGTTTTTCACTTTTCGTTGTGTTTCCTTCGCATTGTACCTTTCTACCTGTTAACTTCTCTTATGCGCATTGCGTTTTTGAACCCTGGTTTTCCTACAGCGCCCTGTTCCGTATACCTAGTTCTATTCTGTCAAGGCCCTCCATGTGCGTTGACTTGTTTTTATTTTTATCCTTTTTACTTTTTATGGATTTTCTTCTTCTTCTTCTTTTTCCCTTACTTCTACTATAATTCACTATATACATATTTTCTTATTGCGTGGTACCTTTCTAAGCAGTAGGAGGTCGATTGTCCCTATATAGTTTTAATCGACTCCCATTGATCATTCCTCTGAGTTATGTTCCTCCTAAATATTTCAACTGTACAACTCCCCCATATGTGATAGTATTTACTTCATATGGTCCCAACCAATGCATTTTGAATTTTCCTAGGTGCTAAAGAAATTTACTATCATACACCAAGACTAGATCTCCCTCCTTGAAACTATTCCTCTTAATATGTCTGTCATGTCAAGATTTGTCCCTTGATTTCTGTGCTTCCTGGTGAAATCCTACTAGAATCGTATCTTCTTCCATCACCATCAATTTACTTAGCCTTTCTTGTATTGTGCCTCCTTCTTTCATGTTGGTGATTGTTGCTACGCACAGACTAGGTACCAAAAATTCTAATGGCACCACTGCTTCTTGTCCATACACCAACTTAAATGGTTGGTGCCCTGTCAACGTTTTGCATGTAGTCATGTATGCCCATAATATTGTTGGTATCTTCAAGTCCCAATCGTCCCTATTGAAATTGCAGATATTTGTCAATGCATTCTCTAGGATCTTATTAAAGGCTTCCACTGTTCCATTTGCTTGAGGGTGATATGGTGTACTCTTTTGATGATAGACTTCAAACTCCTCATTCATAGACTTGATAGTACTATTGATAAAGTGGTTGCCTTGGTCACTCATCAAAATCCTTGGGCATCCAAATCTAGTGATCAGTTTCTCAAATAGGAAGTGTGTTGTTGCCTCTACGCTGCAATATTTTACTGGTGTTGCTTCTACCCATCTCGTTAAGTAATCTTTCGCAGTAATGATATACCTTGCTCCTGACCTCTTTGTTGGTGGATTAATTGGTCCCACAAAATATATTTCCCATTTTTCGAATACTTGCAAGGTTTCTTGTGGTCTCAAGGGCATCTCATCTCATCTATTAGGTTTTCCAATCCTCTGACGTACATCACATCTCTGGCAGTAGTCATTTGCATCTCTGTGGATGGTCAGCCACCATACCCCTGCACGCAATACCTTCTTCACGGTATCTTTTCCTGCATAATGTCCTCCAGATATTCCCTCATGGGTCTCTACTAGAATCCTAGGACTCTCATGTTCTAGTACACATCTTCTCAAAATGTAGTATGTGCCCATCCTGTATAAGTGTCCTACAATCAATTGATAGTCTGCAGCTCTGACTACCAGATTTTTCTTCTACGCAGTGTTGAATTCTTGTGGTGTGGTCCCTGTACTCAAGTATTGAATGATGTCAGTAAAATATTCATCCACTACTTGGACTGAAAAATAATTGTGCATCAGGGAAGTTTTCCTTTAAATTCATAGGTTCCTCTCCATTGGTGATCCTTGACAGGTGATCAGGTCCTGCATTCAACTTCCCTTGTTTGATTATCAATTCAAATTCAAATTATTGAAATAGCAGTAACCATCTACAAATTCCCCCCCCCAACACTGGATTATTGACTAGGTATTTGAGGGAAAAATGATCTATGAACATTTTAAAGTGTTTCCCAAGTAGGTAGTGTCTGAACTTTTGCAGTGCATATACCATTGCTAAGCCTTCTCTTTCTGTAGTATTGTCGTTCTTCTCTGACTGTGAAAACTTTCTTCTTGCAAATGTTATAGGATGGTCTAACTCTCATGCTCCTAGTTGTGCCAGAATAGCTCCAAGTGCTATCGTTGATGCATCTACATGCACATGAAATGTCTTTTCCCAATTTGGGAATACTAGTAATTTTGTTGTTACCATTTTCTCTTTTAGAGTGTCCAATCCTCGCTGACAGTGCTCATTCCACTGAAATTTACCATCTTTCCTCAACATTTTCTCCATCGGTGCAGTGATCTGCACATACCCTTTTATGAATTTCTTTTAGTAGTATGTGTGTCCCAATGTTTCTCTCAACTGACGTACTGATTTTGGTGGTGGTAAATGGACAATCACTGCAGTCTTGGAAGGATCTACTAGCAAGCCTTGTTTGCACACTATATGGCCCAATAGTATCCCAAAAGGTGTCTCAAAGATGAACTTATTGATATTTAGTGATATCTGACACTGCATGGATCTTTCCAACATCAGCCTTAATACCTCTACATGATCTTTCAACAGACTGTAGACTATCCAATCATCCAGATATACTTCTAAAAATTGATGGATGAATTCTTTGAATGCAGCTATCACTACTCTTGAGAATATTGTTGGTGCATTCTTCAGTCCAAAAGGCATGACTGTGTACTGGTAGGATCCCCATTATGTGGAAAATGTGGTCTTGTACCTGTATTCTAGGGCTATCTTGATCTGATGGTAGCCTGAGAATCCATCTATGAATGAGTATGCTTCTTGACCTCCTGCATTATCTAATACCTAATTTGTGAAAGGGGTGGGGAAAGGGTCATGTAGGAAAGCATCATTAAATTTTTTGATATCTACACAGATCCTTATCCCTCCATGCTTCTTCTCCTGAACTACCATAGGGCTTACCCATTATGATTCCTCCACTGGTTCTATGATTCTAGCCTCCAACTTTCTATTGATTTATGCTTTTACTTTTTTCTTATGTATTGGGTTCAGCCTGTATGGTCGTTGTCTGAATGATCTAGCCTCAGGTTTAAGAGGTATCTTCATCTCTCCTAGCTCTCCTAGTATGCCTTTCATATCTGTCAAGGTTGTTGGAAATAGGTCATTGTACTCGTGCAGAAACTCTGTTATTCTTTCTACTGTTTGTTCATCCCAGTAATCTCCAATGTTGGCCATTTTGGGATTATCATTTGTCTCAATATATACTTTCTTCACCTTGATTGGCACAGCAAATACTTTTTATTCGAGAGATGGACCTTCCACCTCCCTTTCTCCTTCAATTTCTGTAATTTGAATGTTGTGTGGGTCATCTTCATCTGGTACTTCTTCCTGCACATGGTAGCATGTCAGTAGTTCTTCCATTGTTTGTATGTTATGTTGTTGATACTCTATTATAAGTTCAACCTATGGTTCTTGAATGAATATTACCCCTCTAATTTGTTTGAGTGTTGAATCCATGTTGGGGTTCTCATGTTCAAATGAGAAAGTGACTATAAAATTATGTTGTAATGTTGTCCATTTTGCAGTGCCTCTGCGCAATTCCTGGTCTACATACCAGTTTGTTGGAATTCCTTTCAATGTGTGAATAAAGTGGTGAGGCCATTCTTCTGGTGGTGTCATTCTCCATAGTGTTCTTCACTTCTCCAAGTGTTCGAATGGTGTCCCCTGTCAATCATATCTCTGCGATTGATTGCTTATTTGTTATGTGCCAAATCTGATGTGCATTAATCGCTTACATTGGTACCAGTCCTTGACTATCCCTTTGTGTGCACCCCACCATATTGCAGGTGTTTCCTTGAGTGCTATATCTAGAGCTAAGAGCCTCTGATTTTCTAATACTTCATCTTCATATCTTGTTAGGAATTCTTCTAAGTTATTCACCCAATGAAAGTTGGGAGGTTCTCTTATCTTTGTACCTACCCATCTTACTATGCGGACTATTATTGCGCACCTTCTTGTGGAGACTCCATGTAATCTCTGATGCCAATTCTCCAACCCTATATCTGAGTCTGACACGCATGACATGATAATTCTCCAACTGAGTACCCCATCTACAACTGGATTCACATAATCTTCTTCTCGTGTGGTGGTTCTATATAACTAGTTAATTTCCTCCAGGTCCAAACAAGTGGGTTCTACAAACCTTTCTCCTTCTGATGGATATAGTGGCGCAATGACTATGTACTCTCATAACTCCGATGTCATTTTCCTTGTCTTCAGATTGATTATGGCATGATTTTAAAACACCCAATCCAAGCCAAGAAATTTCAGATAAGGTGTTGTGCCATCCACTATTTATATCACTTCGAAATTGGCTTTAGTACGCACTCCATCCAGATCTACTATCACACCCTTTAGCCTCCCAATTGGAAGAACCCTATGTTGATTTTCTAGTTTCAGTTGAACAAGTGAATATTTTAATGTGGGCACTCTCATATATTTCCATGTCTTCTAGGGTAGTACATTCAATTCGGAGCCTAAATCGAATATAATATCCCCCATGTTGAAATCTCCAATGTTGGCGTTCAGTTTGAATTATCTGCTTGTTCTCCTCCTTGTATGCAGATGATTAATTGTTTTCTGCTATAGATTTCCCTCTACAGTTGCATTACATCTTTCTAACATGTTTTGTAACACTTTAACAAATGATGAATCATTTAGTAGTTTAACACGGGATTGCAGAAAAGCCTTTATGGTACTTACTTGTCCTAGAGGTTGTGCTTCATTAGTGTGATCCAGCGATGAAGGTATCTCGTACATTGGTACGTCCTGGGTGTGTTATGCAGTTGATGTTGATGCAATGTCTGGCTTCAAGAATTCTTGCATGGCTTGCTTGAATATCTCATTTTTGTTCTGCGCATCAAACTTCTTTTGTGGTTCAACATTCTTCTTCGCCCATTGGTGTTGTGATGGATCTTGTCTTACTGCGTCATCTCCTGTCTTATCTCCTCCATGCGTAACTATGTTGATATTTCTTCCATCATCCCTCACTTCTGCAGAAATCCATTGAACATTCTGATTGCTTTGATTTCTCTTTGATTTCTCTACCTCATCCTCCACCTCTGTAGCCAGCTCGATCTCCTCACGCTTCTTTGTACTGGGGCACCTAGTTATACTGCGTGGGATTATAATGTGGTTGCACGGTATTGTACTACAGCTGTGCAGTGTTATATTTTTGTGGCGTAGTTTTATTGTCAGTGTTTCATGGAAACCTGCACAAGAGACCTAGCTAAAGCATACACAAACAAAGATTATCAAGAAAAGGAAGAGAGATACAACATGAAGAATGAGAATCAATGTATATTATGATCTAATCAATGAGTGAGTTATATTCACTCCTATAGGAAATGGCATCCTATAATTAGAAATGCATGCATAATAGTGATGGTATAAAATTAGAAAGTCTAAAATAGAACTAGTCAGTTAACTCCCACTGAACTAGTGTGTCGAAAATAGAAATTTCTCCAACACCCCCCCTGAACATCACTATGGAGTAAAAAATGAGTCTCGACTACTAGTCCATATTAGGTACTCATGTAAAATGAAACTAATGAACACTGAATAAAAGTGAGGAAAGAGGAAAACCCACATGGGAACAAAAACCCCCCTCAAAAGATAATGTATCAAAAGAAGAAAATGGCAGATGCTAGGAAGTTGTGTTCTTCACTGCAAGACGATCCTGCAAAGTCTGAAACTTCTGCTCACTGAAAGTCTTCGTGAATATGTAGAAATATTTATGGATCTGATGAAGTCCTTTGGCAACCTGTCTAGCCTTGTACCTCTTGATCCTGTGGACCCATCTGCACCTGAAAATATTCCTTTCTGGTGGAACTGGAACCAGATCCGAAGTCTAATTCTTTAGGAGTGAGTCATACTCCTTTTGCATGGCTGCTTTCCATAATGGATTTCCCATATCCTCATTGTAGAGCTTCGAATTAGAATATTGAACCATATAGCAATGCATGGGCATCGCAGGTTCTGAAGCTGGAACTACATGAGAAGGCTCCTCATGTTGAGATCGAGTCCTCCTTGAATCTAATGGATTCCCTGCAAGGATACCTACTGACTGAAGTGTGAAATGTTCCTTCTTGGGCATCTATTGAAGCTTCAGTGTTGTCTTCTTATCTGGTTGTACTACCTTCTTATTTCCATGTATATAATCTGAGTGTATGGAATCATCTCTGATGTCTGAAACTGATGGAAGCACAAGAGTATATGCATGTTGCACTGGAGGTGCATGCAAAGTACTCTCCTTATGTGTAAGTAGAAAAGAGGAGTCATCATTAGAAAACTTAGTGAATTTATACAACCTTGACTTGTGATCCACCTCTCTAATTGCAATGCTAGAATTGTCATGCATGTCAATTATTGAAACTAAATCAGATGTAAATTAAACATTTTTACCTTTCTGAATGATCTGATAAACTGAGAAAAAATTAATATAAATCTTTGGAACATGTAAAACATTATCAAAATTTCCATTGTGGAGTTCCACTCTCCCTTCTCCTACTACTACTACTGGAGTATCATCCCTCATGAGAATAGGGGGTCTTGAGCATGGAATCAGTAGATGTGATACACATTTCAGCTTATGGTTCATTGAGTAAACTTATCCAAGTAGTTTTGATACACATTTTAGCTTGTGGGTCGTTGTATTTTTGGAGTTACACTCTATGGAAAATAGGGTTTGTGGCTAGTCCTGAAACTAGTCTAAAACAGGTGTTTCGGGTAAAAACGTCATAACTTCTTCACAACAGATCCAAATTCAGTAAGACCAAATGTATTGGTTAGAGTACAATATGCAGTGTTCTGTGTACAATTTTTAGATCCATACAAAAAATATTTCGTGCGGAGCATGCTCTACAAGTTCGCTCTCTAGAATAAGACAAAATTCAACAAGGTATGCCATTTTTGTTATAACTCCTTTTCTGAGAGGTTCCAAGTAGAGAAATCTGGAGGAATTGCATAAAATACATTGAAGACAATTGTGTACTATTTTTATATATTTATTCAGTACAAGTGCATAGTTATGATTATTGCAAGTTAGGGTTGTTGACTAATCCAAAATTAGTCATGTGAGACTAAAGTAAAGTTTGATGAAAATGCTAGTCTCTTGTTGTTAAAGTTAAGGAAGGTTTGTAGGTATGTGATCATATACACCAGGTCTATTACAGAGTTATAAATGAGATTTGGATGATGAAATTGATGAGGTATTTTGGTTGAGGTATGTTACAGATAGAGGTTGTATAACAGTGAGGTTGTGGCACATGGTTTGATGTAATGGTTTATGGTATTTGGTTATGGATAGTATGATGTATTGCTAGAGAAATTTTCATGGTTATACTGGTATATCTATTTTGTATATGGTTGAGGTACAAGGTTGAGACAAGTAGTTGATGAGTTAGCACATACATGAGGGTATAGTTGATGATGTTGGTACATCTTAATGATTCATAGTTTATGTGTATTTGATGCATGATTGGTATATATTTGGTGCATGGTTGATGCACTCATTGATGGTATAGGTTGAGGTGCAGGTTGGTGCATGGTTGATGCACTTGTTTATGGTACAAGTTGATTACAGTTTGAGGTACAGGTTGGTCCATGGTTGATGCACTTGTTTATGGTACATGATCATTCCAAGTTGTTTGGTACAGGTTGGTGCATGGTTGATGCACTTGTTTATTGTACAAGTTGATTACAGGTTGATTGGTACATGTTTACAGTAGTGTATCTCATAGAGATAGTGTGATAGTGGTTCCATCATTCTACTTATATTTCAAGGCGGTTGGACGAGGCAAGGACAGGTGTTTGTAGCCACCTTTCGGTTGTAACCAGAGAACATAGGGGGTTGTAGCCTCCTTCTGGTTGTAGCCAAAGAATTTGGGATTTGGAGATTCCTTCAGGTTGTATCCTAATAAACTAGGAGGTTTGAGCCTCCTTCTAGTTGTAGCTAGAGAATTGGAGAGTTGGAGTTTCCCTCAGGTTGTAGCCTCAGAAACTAGGGGGTTGGAGCCTCCTTGCAGTTCCAGTTGGAAAACAAAGGAAGTTGGTGCTTCCAATGAATGTAATTCTTAAAGACATATAAGAAAAAGCATTATGTGGTTTCTCCCGGTTTGGTTTTCCACGTAAAACACGAGTGTACTGTGTATGTGTATGATTGCTCATTTGTTCATTGTTTATTTACTCTGCAACTATTAGATGATAATGCTACATTGATATAACACTTGCATTTTATGGTGAAAAAGGATTAAATTTC
>SNQJ01S0000596.1:517237-532374 GCA_010110895.2 Picea sitchensis
CCCCCCCCCCCCCTCTCATTAATCCAACAATTGGTATCAGAGTCGATTCCTTCAGGAAACAGTTTAACCACTGGAAGGAGATCATGGATTATTCTAAGAATGGAGTACCAATGTTTAATGGTTAGAATGGTTTAAAGTATGAGATGTGGAGTAGAAGGACGGAAGTATTTTTACAAGCACAGGGACATTATATTTTCCTATCAGTTGTTACAGGATATGATAGTTCAAAAATGGAAAAGACTGCAGCCAAGAAGGAATTGAAGAAAAATAACAAAATAGCAATGGATTTCATCTAGGAAGGATTACCTAATCCGGTAAGAGAAAAGTTTGGTAAATGTTGATCAGCCAAAGAACTTTGGGATAAGTTACATGACATATATTCTTCACCCATCGCAGATTCATAAAATGCCAAAGAAGATGTAGATACAGATCAAGAATAATTATGTTCATCATGTCAAATAGATTCAGAAGATGAAGAGTACATAATCACCAGAGGTATGTTTTTTTTCTTTAATTGTGAAAAACGTGGACATATTGAAATAGAATACCATGAAGGAAATGAGACGGAAAAACTAATTGAAAAGGAAGACAATTATGAAGCATAATTGATTCAGAATCGGATCCAGGAGGCTTCCCAAGTCCAGAAAAGGCTCAAAAATGAAAGCTCTCAGAATTGGGCGAAACCAATTACATTGTGATCATCTCGTCACGCAGATTTTGACCATATATTTACTTTATCAAATGGACATTGTATGCGAGAGTTATCGCACTTTGATCGTTTTTCCAAACAACTAAAAAGTCAATAGCCAAACTCACAAAAAGTCAATGATGACGTCAACATGACATCAGCATGATGATGTAAGCATGTTGACATGTGGTAGCACGGAAGCAGGGTGACTGGACAGTGAAAGGGACCAATAGCATGTTGACATGTGGCATTGTGGAGGACCAATGAAAGGGTTCCACTTGGCCCAGACTTGGGCTGCCACATGGCACCCCATCACTAGTTTGAATGCAAAAATTGTATTGGAGCTCATGGAGTTCGACCCCATGACCTATTGGCATGGAAAGCACTTTGGTACAGGTCCGATAGCCAATGCGCCACAAGTGGTGCTTATTAATTGAAACCCACTTTATTATATTTATGCTTTAATGTATTAATGTATGGGCGGAAAGGGGTTGGGGCTAAGCCCCAGCCCACGGTCTCTATTGCACCTATGACCATGGAGGATAAGGGCACAGGCACCACTCCTTTAAATCAACCAAGCGCGCAAGTGTAGTACCCATCTCCATGTGTATCGGACTAGAACCAAGGGGATAAGCGCACCAAAAGGATGCAATCCTATCACCATAACAACCACGTGACCATATATTTCGGGATAGGGGCCAGCGCACAGCCCTTTGGGCTGACGCTTGGCCACCTTTTATGCATGTGACCTCAATCTGTAGCGCGCGCCCAACCCTAGAGGCTATTTTTGAAATTTGGTTGCAGAAGTAGGTTTTTACCTATGTTTAATGGATTTTTATGATTTTTAGGCCTGTTATTGAAGATTTTGGTCATTCTTGGGAGATATTGGACTCTTTTTTAGCCCAGATTTTGGGAGGAAGTTGGGGAAGGATAAAAAAACTTCAGATCTATATATACCAGGCCTGTTTGAGGCCATGGGGGATAGTCAGAGCAGAGTTATGTTGAAGCAAATCCAAGTCAAAGTCATTTTTATGCAGGGAAGTTATTGAGGAGGAGACCTTTGCAGACCATTTCTGGGAGCTACACTCAATATTTTTCAGTGTCGTCAGTTGTGTTGGATTTATGAGGTCAAGAAGAACATAGTGAGACTAGTATGAGATCCATTTGATGTACTTTTTTTGTACTTTGAAAGCATTGAAGAATTAATAAAGAAGCCGCCCCCACTGAGACAAAGGCCTGGAGACATAGGCAACCTTGCCGAACTCCATTATCACTTCTCTTGTTATGGTTTGATGTTATTATTGCTTCAATTCAGATATGTATATTTTCTTATGGCTACTATGCTTCTTCATTAAATTCATCCTCTTTCATTTAGCTTCATAAATGGTTAATTAACACATGCAAATAATAACTCAACCACAGTCATTAAAAGATCTTTTCGGATCAAGTGGTATCAAAGCTAGTTGATGTTTGGATTTGAGTTTTGCATGTTAACCAGGGAAAAGCTACAGCGTGGTGAAGGTGAGCTTGTTGCAAAGAATCCATTCATTGGATTGAGAAAGAGAACTTCTCATACCGAGAAGATGGCATCGAAAGAGGGGCTTTCTCAGGATGAGAAAGAGTTTCGAAAAACTTTCCTTGCTATGTCGGAGATGGTGAAAGTTTTGTACGCGGATTACTTGGAATGAAAGAGACCAGTTTTGGGTGAATCTTCAAAGGGAAAAAAATGAAGAGGAAGAGGATCCTCCTCATATTCCTCCTTCACCTCCATCATCACCTCCTTCTTCTTCTTCTTCTTCAAGTTCAAGTTCTAAATCCAATGCAAAGAAACATGTTCATAAACATAAGAATGAAATTCCATTGTTAAAACTTGATGTTAAATTTGAGTTACCTCTATATGGTGGTGAAGTTAATGTAGAGAAACTTGACAATTGGGTCAGGCAGATGGAGGTTTACTGCAGTGTGCAACAGATCAAGGATGAGGCCACACAGATCAAGTTGGCATCTTTGAGACTTGCAGGGACAGCTCTCATTTGGTGGCAAAGCAAGTTGCAAAATTGAATGAAACAAGTGGGTAATGTATTTCCATCATGGCAAAGTTTCATTTATGCACTTAGAAATCAATTCTATCTTTTGGGTTATAAAGAAAAAGCATTAATTGAATGGAAATCTTTAAAACTAAGAAAAGGACAAACAGTGCAAGAGTATACTTATGGATTTTGAAAAACGGCATTGATGTTAGATATCTCTTTACATACACAGGAAACCCTTATGAAGTATATAGGAGGTTTACCTGCACATTTTAGAAATATTGTATTCATGTTTGGACCCACTAACCTTGATGAAGTTTATGTTCAAGCTATGTATATTGAAGCAAGGAAAGCAGGTGTATCAAGGGAATCTTCTTCAAGGAAAGAGGATAAGATAAAATGGCATGGAAAAAAGGAAAATGCAGTGGTGAGAAAGGAAGAGAGGCCATCTTACAAGCATTGCAAGAAAGAGGGGCATGATGAGGACCGTTGTTTGCAGTTTCATCCCGAGAAAAGGCCAAAGTGGTTCAAGGAAAAGAAGGGGAGGCAAACAGTGGCAACGACAACAAGACCCACAGACTTGGGATCAGATTCAGGTGATGAATCAAAGGTCTCATTAGTTGGTATGACAGGTAAAATTGGTGAAGGCACTGATTGTAGAAGTAAATTGTTTCATATAAGAGTAATCATGTGACACACTAAGATAGAAACATTAATCGACAGTGGATCTCAATCTAATCTAATCTCAGAAGAATTGGTTAAGCAATTGGGATTAAAAACACAAGTACATCATAAGCCTTACACACTTAAATGGATAAGCAATCATCATCAAATGCACATAACAAATCAATGCACAATCAAATTTGCAATTTCATCTAAGTATGTGGATGAGGTAACATGTGATGTTATGTCATTAAGTGAATGTGGAATGGTCTTAGGTAGTCCATATTTATATGATAGAAAGGCAATCTTCTACAGGACAAAGAATCAATATCAATTAACCAAAGCAGGTCAAGATTATGTGGTTCATGCTCATCATGTTAAGGAAAATAAAACTCTTCAAACAATGGAACAATTAAAGAAGGCGGTTCAAGCAAACAACTAACCAATAATTGTTTCAAATGAAGTAATCGATCTTAAGAAAGAACAGGAAATGATTGTTGAATGGAAAATCAATCATAGGTTGCTTCAAGATAAGCTCATGTCATGCAAATATTATAATTATATCAGCTCAATTCTAGTCGTGTTTTTGATGTTATCATTAATAATGTTGTCTACATGGATGATAGTGGCTTCAGTGAGATGTAACAGGGTTCAAATGGCTAAAAATATGTTGTTAGTTGTCATGATTGTGTTACAGTTGATCTTGATGAGACAGGTGCACAGGACAGAGTTTAGAGACAGAGGATAGGTTGGGTGGCCTATCCCGATCTTGTTGACTCGTCAGTAACCTTTTGGGGACCAAAAGGTCCTTAGTGGGGAAGTGTCATGGTGTGATCCAGAATCATATCTAGGAGACTTCCCAGATCCAGAAAAGGCTCAAAAATGAAAGTTCTTGGAATCGGACGAAATAAATTCCATTGTGACCGGCTCGTCGCACTGATTCCAGCCATATATTTACTTTCTCAAACGGACGTCATATGCGAGAGTTATCGCACTCTGACCGTCTTGCCAAACAACTAAAAAGTCAACAGCGAAACTCACAAAAATTCAATGCTAACGTCAGCATGACATCACCATGATGATGTAAGCATGTTGACATGTGGCAGAATGGTAGCAAGGTGATTGGACAGTGACAGGAACCAATATCACGTTGACATGTGGCATTGTGGAGGACTAATGAAAGGGTGCCACGTGGCCCAGACTTGGGCTGCCACGTGGCACCCCATCACTAGTTTGAATGGAAACATTGTATTGGATCTCATTGAGTTTGACCCCATGACCTATTGGCAGGGAAAGAGCTTTGGTAAAGGTCTGATAGCCAACACGCCACAAGTGGTGCTTATTAATTGAAACCCACTTTATTATATTTATGTTTTAATGTATTAATGTATGGTCAGAAAGGGGTTGGGGCTAAGACCCAATCCACAGTCTCTCTTGCACCTATGACCACGGTGGATAAGGGCATGGACGCCACTCCTTTAAATAAACTAAGCATGCAAGTGTGGCACCCTTCACCATGTGTATCGGGATGGAACCAAGGGGATAGGCGCACCAAAAGGGCGTGGTCCTATCACCATAACAACCACGTGACCATATATTTCAGGATAGGGGCCAGCGCACAGCCCTTTGGGCTAACGCTTGGCCACCTTTCATGCATGTGACCTCAATATAGAGTGTGCACCCAGCCTTAGGGGCTATTTTTGAAATTTGGTTGCAAAAGTGGTTTTTTACCTATGTTTAATGGATTTTTATGATTTTTAGGCCTATTATTGAAGATTTTGGCCATTATTGGGAGATATTGAACTCTTTTTGAGCCCAGATTTTGGGAGGAAGTTGGGGAAGGATAAAAAACTTCAGATCTATATATACCAAGCCTATTTGAGGCTATGGGGGATAGTCAGAGAAGATTTATGCTGAAGCAAAGCCAAGCCAAAGCCATTTTTATGTAGGGAAGTTGTTGAGGAGGAGACCTTTGTGGGCCATTTCTGGAAACTACACTCAGTGTTTTTCAGTGTCGTTAGTTGTGTTGGATTTATGAGGTCGATCAGAACACAGTGAGACCAATATGAGATCCATTTGATGTAATTTTTCTATACTTTTCAAGAATTAAAGAATTAATAAAGAAGCCTCCCCCACTAAGACAAAGGCCCGGAGACGTAGACAACCTTGTCGAACTCCGTTATTACTTCTCTTGTTATGGTTTGTTGTTCTTATTACTTCAATTAAGATCTATATATTGTCTTATGGCTGCTATGTTTCTTCGTTAAATTCTTCCTCTTTCATTCAACTTCATAAATGGTTAATTAACACATGCAAATAATAACTCAACCACGGTCATTAAAAGATCTTTTCGGATCAATAATTGACTAGTGCTTTAGATGAAATAAGAGAAGAAAATAAGTCACTCAAGAAAGAATTGATGAAACAAAAAAGGAAAGTGTTCACATTTTTTAAGAACCCCAAGAGGTCATCGAGAACTTAAGAACTCAGCTAGAAGAAGCCAGAAAGATCGAAGAAAATCTTGAATATCAAAAGCAGTATTTGGAAGCCAACGTAGCAGAACAAAAAGAAGAAGCAGAAATGAGAGAGAAGATATTGACATATCATATTAAGGAAGGAACTAATGATATAAACCATCTTGAGGCAGAGTTTGGTTAAGAAGAGAAAGGAATTGAAGAAGAAATAATCACATTAAAAATTCATCTTGAAGAAGCGAAAATAACAGCAGAAGTCATGAAGTCTCAGATAATGAAGAAAGAAGAAGAGGTTTAGAAACTTGAATAAGAAGTTGTCACATTGAGAAGTAAAATCCACATCAGTTATAGAGAATGAAGAGAAGCACTCTAGGTTGCTAGAAAAGAAGAATGAAGAAAATAGAAAGAGTTATGCAGAAGTACTCAAAGGAAAGAATCATGGTCAACCAGAATCTAAGAAAACTATTGAAGATACATCTTCAAGAAGACCATCCATGTTCAAGCCACAAAGAAGCTTCAATCATGATCATGATCAGTCAAGGAAAAAATTCAGAAGGAGTACACCACAAAGAAGATCATTCACTCCCATGTATGCAAATTTCTTTTATGATCATTTTTTTTATTGTACTAATTTTGGACATAAGGTTGTAGATTGCAGGAATTATAAAAGAAATGGTCAAGCAAGAAATTCCTATGTGGCCCCACGTGACATTGAATGTTACAAATGTCATAACTATGGACACATAGCTAGTGATTGTATAACCATGATAGATACTTCCATGAAAGAGAACATTGATATGAGATATAAGAAAGTATGGATAAGAAAACACAAAGAACAGGTGAACAAATACCAGATCCTAGAGATCGCAATTTTGGCAATAAAACGAGATGAAGAAAATTCTACAGAAAATAAGAAAGATGTCAGATACAGAAAGGTTTGGAAAATAACTAAAAGAAAAGAAGGACGGATAAATAAGGAACAGGTTCAAGAGATTGTACTTTCAAGCATTGTAGTGAAAGATGAATCCACAGATAGAAAGAAAGAAGCCAGATCTCAGAGAGATGATGAATCTACCAATGAATATGATGATGAATACACATCAGAGCAGAAATTGTTCTAAGTCATCTGGCTTAGAGACTCCCAGGTAATATGAATTTTAGACAGGGGGGGGTCTATGCGATAGTTGTGACAGACCAAAGAACCATGCTTTGAGCATCTTGCAGAGTTTGAGAAGACAGATCTAGAGCAGTTAGTTTGAAAAATTACAATCAGTTGTAGTAGTGAAGACTTCATGATAGTATAGTGATAAATGGGTCATCATTATGGACAGTTGGGCAGTAGAGTCTTGGATAGTATGTAAAAACATTGATTCGTAAGAACAATTAGCATGTTTGGACAGATACATGATAGTGGACGAGAGCATGGATTCATAGAGTGGTTCATAGAGTGGTTCAGAGACAAAGGAACATTATCATAATGGATGATATTTACATAGGATATGGCTCGAACAATGCTAATGGATTCCAAATGGATAGATATTCTTTGGAAACATGCAGTGCATACAACATTTCACATTCAAAACAGAGTAATGCTCAAAAAAAACAATGAAAAAACTCCCTACGAGATATGGAAAGGAAGACCAGCAAATGTGAAGCACTTCAGAGTATTTGGAAGCAAATGCTACATCAAAAGAGAAGATGGCAGAATGGGAAAATTTGACTCTCGTGTGGACAAAGGAGTACTTGTTGGTTACTCAAGTACAAGGAAATCATACAAGTGTTACAATCTGAGGTTGAACAAAGTTGTGGAAAGCGTCAATGTAACAATTGATGAAACAGGTGGATGACAATTAAAGGAAGAAGAAAATGAATTAGTGAAATCATCTTTTTTGAACGAGGAACTTGAAGAAGAAGTATACATTGAACAACTAGAAGGATTTCAATTGTCAGAGAATGTATATTATGTGTGTAAATTGAATAAGGCCTTGTATGGTCTAAAACGGTCTCCTAGAGCATGGTACTCTAGACTGGATAAATATCTACAACATGTAGGGTTCATAAAATGAAGTGCAGACAACAACTTGTACATCAAGTTAACTCAAGATAGTATTTTATTAATTGAAGTTTATGTTGATGATATTTTTTTGGAAGTACTAATGACAGGTTAAGCCAGAAATTTGCAAAGGACATGCAAAATGAATTTGAAATGTCATTATTCGGAGAACTATCCTTCTTTATGGGTCTTTAGATACATCAAAGCAACCAAGGAATTTTTATTTCTCAAACTAAGTATATCAGAGAAATGCTAAAGAGGTTCAGAATGGAAGATTGCAAACCAGTTACCACTCCTATGAAAACCAGTTGCAAGTTGAGCATAGATGATGAATCAGAGTCTACCAACCAGAGGCAATACATGTCAATGACTGGTAGCTTACTATATGTGACAACATCCAGACCAGATGTAATGCAGGAAGTTGGACAGGTGGCATGATTTCAAGAAGCACCAAAGGAATCACATATCTTAGCAGTGAAGAGGATTTTCATATATCTCAAAGGAACAGAAGAGTTTGGATTATGGCATCCAAAAGGAAAGGATCTATCACTTATTTTCTACACAGATACAGATTAGGCAGGTTGCATTGATGACCGACGAAGCACTAGTGGAGCAGTGTTCTACTTGGGTGAGTGTTTAGTATCTTGGCTAAGCAACAAACAAACATCAATATCTTTATCTACAGCCGAAGCAGAGTATATTGCAGTAGCAGAATATTGTACTCAGGTTCTATGGATGAAACAAACTTTGACAGATATACGGGTTGAGTATGATGAGCCCATTCCAATCTAGTGTGATAATACAAGTTCCATCGGTATCTCAAAGAACCCGGTGATGCACTCGAAGACGAAGCACATTCCAATAAAGTATCACTTTCTACGGGAACAGGTTGCAGAGAAGAACATCATAGTTGAATATGTGGGCACAAAAGAACAAGTGGCAGACATATTTACAAAACCTCTTCCACGGGAATCCTTTGAGTATATTCACCAAGGACTCGGAGTAATTTATACTCCAAAATGAATGCTTTTGAATGCTTATCTTATATGTCTTAGATTTACACGAGGAAGCACAATAAAGAGGACAGTTCGAGTTGGGAGATCAATTTCAGGAAGATTTCAGTCAGGAGGAGTATCCCCAAGGACAGTTCAGTTAGGGGGAGCAGCCCCAGATGGAAAGATATTTTTGGCATTGATGACAAAGGAGGAGATATTTATCAAATGCAGAGCACAGAAGCATAGTTCCAGGGGGAGCGATGGTCATAGGGGGAGCATGAGTGATATGACTTCAGTATTGCATGATATGACTTCATTATTTCATCAGAGTGTTTCCATCAATGCCAAAGGGGGATATTGTTGATTAATTGGGTTGGTTGTCATTGATTTCAACCCTTGAAGAAAGTTCGGTAGCACAAAGGTTTGGGTAATGGACCCAAGTTTGTTTGATTTATAATCGTATGAGTTTTAATATATTTGAAGGTAATACTATTATGTATGGATAGTACATGTCATGCCATTTCCGGTGGTATGTGGAATGTCACATAACTCCTCACGGTTAGAGATTTATGGCCATGTGAAGTTGGAGAACCCGCATGAGTCATCTAGAAGCCCCAAAAGGTCAAAGTAGTCAAGTGGTTGCAAACAAGAGATTATTTAAATAATAAAGTGAAGTGATGAGTGTACTATAAGTCAAATTGGATACAAAATAAATTATTTAAATAATAAAGTTAATGGAGAAATTACTAAGTGGACAAATGGTTAGAAGTGGGTTAACCCTAAAATAAGAAAAGTGGGTTAAGATGGTTAAAAGGTAACCCCTTGAGGAAGCTACATGAAAGTATAAATAAGAGGCAAGGCTCTCTCATTTTAATCACACTTGAGAATATTGAATATCTACAAGTGATTGAGGTAATCAAAGGATATATAAGCCAAATTTTAAAGGGAAGGTGAAGCAAAGAAGGTCGAAATTCAAGGGAGGATAAATTCTTTTGATGATGCTTTCTAAGGTATGTTATTTATAGGTCAGCTCACCATTTTCGCAATAACTTTTCTTATATAATGATTCAAACCATTAAATTGGGAGGTCATTGTGGAAACATATCCAAGTAGTTGTGATACAAATTTCATCTTGTGGGTCGTTTTATTTTTGGAGTTACACTTCATGGAAAATAGGGTTTGTGGCTAGTCCTGAAACTAGTCTAAAACAGGTGTTTCGGGTAAAAACGGCATAACTTATTCATAACAGATTAAAATTTAGTAAGACCAAATGTATTGGTTATCATACAGTCTGTAGTATTCTGTGTAGCATTTTCATATCCATACAACAAATATTACGTGCAGGGCACGCTCTACAAGTTAGCTCTCTAGAATAAGCCAAAATTCAACAAGGTATGTCGTTTTTGCTATAACTCCTTTTCTGATAGGTTTCAAGTAGTGAAATTTGGAGGAATTGTATAAAATACACTGAAGACCATTGTGTACTATTTTAGTATCTTTATTCATTACAGGTACAGATTTATGATTATTTAAAGTTAGGGTTGTTGACTAATCCAAAATTAGTCATGTGAGACTAAAGTAAAGTTTGATGAAAATGCTAGTCTCTTGTTGTTAAAGTTAAGAAAGGTTTGAAGGTATGTGATCATATACACCAGGTCTATTACAGAGTTATAAATGAGATTTGGATGATGAAATTGATGAGGGATTTTGGTTGAGGTATGTTATAGATAGAGGTTGTATAACAGTGAGGTTGTGGCACATGGTTTGATGTAATAGTTCATGGTATTTGGTTATGGATAGTGTGATGTATTGCTAGAGAAATTTTGATGGTTATATTGGTATATGTATTTGGTATATAGTTGAGGTACATGGTTGAGACAAGTACTTGATGAGTTGGCACATACATGAGGGTATAGTTGATGATGTTGGTACATCTTAATGAGTCATAGTTTATGTGTATTTGATGCATGATTGGTACATATTTGGTGCATGGTTGATGCACTCATTGATGGTACAGGTTGAGGTAAAGGTTGGTGCATGGTTGATGCATTTGTTTATGGTACAGTTTGGTCCATGGTTGATGCACTTGTTTGTGGTACATGATGATTACAGGTTGGTGCATGGTTTATGCACTTGTTTATGGTACAGGTTGATTACGGGTTGATTGGTATAGGTTTACAATGGTATATCTCACAGTGATAGTGTGACAGTGGTTCCATCATTCTACTTATATTTCAGGGCGGTTGGACGGGGCAAGGACAGGTGTTTGTAGCCACCTTCTGGTTGTAACCAGAGAACATAGGGGGTTGGAGCCTCCTTCCGGTTGTAGCCAAAGAATTGGGGAGTTGGATATTCCTTCATGTTGCATCCTAATAAACTAGGGGGTTGGAGCCTCCTTCTGGTTGTAGCTAGAGAATTGGGGAGTTGGAGCTTCCCTCGTGTTGTAGCCTGAGAAACTAGGGGGTTGGAGCCTCCTTCCAGTTCTAGCTGGAAAACAAAGGAAGTTGGTGCTTCCAATGAATGTAATTCTTAAAGACATATAAGAAAAATCATTTTGTGGTTTTCTCCCGCTTTGGGTTTCCACGTAAAACATTTGTGTACTGTGTATGTGTATGATTGCTCATTTTTTCATTACTTATTTACTCTGCAACTATTGGATGATAATGTTACATTGATATAACACTATCCTTCTTTATGGGTCTTTAGATACATCAAAGCAACCAAGGAATTTTTATTTCTCAAACTAAGTATATCAGAGAAATGATAAAGAGGTTCGAAATGGAAGATTGCAAACCAGTTACCACTCCTATGAAAACCAGTTGCAAGTTGAGCATAGATTATCATTCAAAGTCTACCAACCAGAGGCAATACATGCCAATGACTGGTAGCTTACTATATGTGACAGCATCCAAACCAGATGTAATGCAGGAAGTTGGACAGGTGGCACGATCTCAAGAAGCACCAAAGGAATCACATATCTTAGCAGTGAAGAGGATTTTCATATATCTCAAAGCAACAGAAGAGTTTGGATTATGGCATCCAAAAGGAAAGGATCTATCACTTATTTTCTACACAAATATAGATTGGGCAGGTTGCATTGATGACTGATGAAGCACCAATGGAGCAGTGTTCTACTTGGGTGAGTGTTTAGTATCTTGGCTAAGCAAAAAACAATCATCAATATATTTATCTATAGCCGAAGCAGAGTATATTGCAGCAGCAGAATATTGTACTCAGTTTCTATGGATGAAACAAACTTTGACAGATATACGGGTTGAGTATGATGATCCCATTCCAATATAGTGTGATAATACAAGTGCCATCGGTATCTCAAAGAACCTGGTGATGCACTCGAAGACGAAGCACATTCCAATAAAGTGTCACTTTCTACGGGAACAGGTTGCAGAGAAGAACATCATAGTTGAATATGTGGGCACAAAAGAACAAGTGGCAGACATATTTACAAAACCTCTTCCACGGGAATCCTTTGAGTATCTTTGACAGGGACTCGGAGTAATTTATACTCCAAAATGAATGCTTTTGAATGCTTATCTTATATGTCTTAGATTTACACGAGGAAGCACAATAAAGAGGATAGTTCAAGTTGGGAGATCAATTTCAGGAAGATTTCAGTCAGGAGGAGTATCCCCAAGGACAGTTCAGTTAAGGGGATCAGCCCCAGATGGAAAGATATTTTTGACATTGATGACAAAGGAGGAGATATTTATCAGATGCAGAGCACAGAAGCATGGTTCCAGGGGGAGCGATGGTCACAGGGGGATCATGAGTGATATGACTTCAGTATTGCATGATATGACTTCATTATTGCATCAGAGTGTTTCCATCAATTCCAAAGGGGGATATTGTTGATTAATTGGGTTGGTTGTCATTGATTTCAACTCTTGAATAAAGTTCAGTAGCACAAAGGTTTGGATAATGGACCCAAGTTTGTTTGATTTATAATGGTATGAGTTTTAATATATTTGAAGGTAATACTATTATGTATGGATAGTACATGTCATGCCATTTCCGGTGGTATGTGGAATGTCACATAACTCCTCACGGTTAGAGATTTATTGCCATGTGAAGTTGGAGAACCCGCATGAGTCATCTAGAAGCCCCAAAAGGTCAAAGTAGTCAAGTGGTTGCAAACAAGAGATTATTTAAATAATAAAGTGAAGTGATGAGTGTACTATAAGTCAAATTGGATACAAAATGAATTATTTAAATAATAAAGTTAATGGAGAAATTACTAAGTGGACAAGTGGTTAGAAGTGGGTTAACCCTAAAATAAGAAAAGTGGGTTAAGATGGTTAAAAGGTAACCCCTTGAGGAAGCTACATGAAAGTATAAATAAGAAAGACTCTCTCATTTTAATCACACTTGAGAATATTGAATATCTACAAGTGATTGAGGTAATCAAAGGATATATAAGCCAAATTTTAAAGGTAAGGTGAAGTAAAGAAGGCCGAAATTCAAGGGAGGATAAATTCTTTTGATGATGCTTTCTAAGGTATGTTATTTACAGGTCAGCTTACCATTTTCGCGATAACTTTTCTTATATAATGATTCAGACCGTTAAATTGGGAGGTTGTTGTGGAAACATATCCAAGTAGTTGTGATACAAATTTCATCTTGTGGGTCGTTTTATTTTTGGAGTTACACTTCGTGGAAAATAGGGTTTGAGGCTAGTCCTGAAACTACTCTAAAACAAGTGTTTCGGGTAAAAATGGCATAACTTATTCATAACAGATTCAAATTTAGTAAGACCAAATGTATTGGTTAGCATACAGTCTGTAGTATTCTGTGTACCATTTTCAAATCCATACAACAAATATTACATGAGGGGCACGCTCTACAAGTTAGCTCTCTAGAATAAGCCAAAATTCAACAAGGTATGTCATTTTTGCTATAACTCTTTTTCTGATAGGTTCCAAGTAGTGAAATTTGGAGGAATTGCATAAAAGACACTAAAGACCATTGTGTACTATTTTAGTATCTTTATTCATTACAGGTACAGATTTATGATTATTTAAAGCTAGGGTTGTTGACTAATCCAAAATTAGTCATGTGAGACTAAAGTAAAGTTTGATGAAAATGCTAGTCTCTTGTTGTTAAAGTTAAGGAAGGTTTGCAGGTATGTGATCATATACACCAGGTCTATTACAAAGTTATAAATGAGAATTGGATGATGAAATTGATGAGGGATTTTGGTTGAGGTATGTTATAGATAGAGGTTGTATAACCATGAGGTTGTGGCACATGGTTTGATGTAATGGTTTATGGTATTTGGTTATGGATAGTGTGATGTATTGCTACAGAAATTTTGATGGTTATACTGGTATATGTATTTGGTATATGGTTGAGGTACATGGTTGAGACATGTACTTGATGAGTTGGCACATACATGAGGGTATAGTTGATGATGTTGGTACATCTTGATGAGTCATAGTTTATGTGTATTTGATGCATGATTGGTACATATTTGGTGCATGGTTGATGCACTCATTGATGGTACAGGTTGAGGTAAAGGTTGGTGCATGGTTGATGCACTTGTTTATGGTACAGGTTGGTCCATGGTTGATGCACTTGTTTGTGGTACATGATGATTACAGGTTGGTGCATGGTTTATGCACTTGTTTATGGTACAGGTTGATTACAGGTTGATTGGTATAGGTTTACAATGGTATATATCACAGTGATAGTGTGACAGTGGTTCCATCATTTTACTTATATTTTAGAGCGGTTGGACGGGGCAAGGACAGGTGTTTGTAGCCACCTTCTGGTTGTAACCGGAGAACATAGGGGGTTGGAGAATCCTTCTGGTTGTAGCCAAAGAATTGGGGAGTTGGATATTCCTTCAGGTTGCATCCTAATAAACTAGGGGGTTGGAGCCTCCTTCTGGTTGTAGCTAGAGAATTGGGGAGTTGGAGATTCCCTCGTGTTGTAGCCTGAGAAACTAGGGGATTGGAGCCTCCTTCCAGTTCTAGCTAGAAAACAAAGGAAGTTGGTGTTTCCAATGAATGTAATTCTTAAAGACATATAAGAAAAATCATTTTGTGGTTTCCTCCCGCTTTGGGTTTCCACGTAAAACATCGGTGTACTGTGTATGTATATGATTGCTCATTTGTTCATTGCTTATTTACTCTGAAACTATTGGATGATAATGCTACATTGATATAACACTTGCATTTTATGGTGAAAAATGATTAAATTGCACTATTATTGATTCAC